>VDFB02128674.1:0-71942 GCA_007258455.2 Sequoia sempervirens
TGATTTAAGTTAATAAAATGAAAGAGACCTCAATGTAGAAGGTTCTCTTAGCACTATGTGTCGTCCCCAAATTAAGAAATAACACAAAAGAATTCTTTAATAGAGAAGAATGCAAGGATTGATTTCTTCAAGAGAAGAATACATAAAAAAAACAAAGCAACCAATGTTGGAGAGAAGAAGTATATATCCAAAATAAATAATATATAGGTCTTCGATCAATTATATACAATTGTAAGTAGGAAGATATTGAAGAGAATATATTGATAATCGTCGAGGAAGAAAATCTTTGATCTAGCATACCTAGACATGAAGAGAAGAGAGATGGCTTTACAGGTTCTCGGTCCTACAAATTTTGAAATGTGTTCTATAGGTTCTCAGTCCTACATAATTTGAGATGGGATCTACAAGTTCTTAGTCCTATAGAGAGGGATTTTCACAAGTTCTCAGTCCTATAGAGAGGGATTTTCACAAGTTCTCGGTCCTACAAAATCTTGACATGAAAGATCTCTATAGGTTCTCGGTCTTGCAAAGTTTGATGTGAAATATCCTTATAGGTTCTTGGTCTTGTAAGACAAGCTTGATGGGGTGCTTGGTCCTACTAGGAAAGTTGTATGCAAAGGATCTCTACAAGATCTTATTCCTATAAAGTGAACTTGATATGAAAGAGCTTTATAGGTTCTTGGTCCTACAAAGCAACATGTTAAGTTGCAGAAAAAACATGTTAGGAAAAAAATTTAAGACAAACACACACATCATAGAGCATGCAATTGAAGGAGAAATTTTAAAAGGGGGTCTCTTTAGGAACCCTTGAATACAACAAAGGGACAACTCAAAGGGAAACTTTGATTGAAATGTGTGGGATTGTTTTCCATGGAGAGATCCTCCATTATAATGATTGTGCTATGTGAAGGAGAACATGTCATTCTAAGGAGAAGAAAAGATAGATTGAAGAGAGGGGGTCCTCAAGGACACACACCTTGAAAAATGAGTTATCCCAACCCCTAGCATATAAGGGAGGACAAAAATGCTAGAGACTATTATGTGGCTACCATAGATGAAGTATGGTTGCACACAATAGTGTATGACCATGAATGATAATGAGTAGGAAAAGCTACGAATGCCACATAATGAGAAACAAAACAATAGAAGGGAGGTATAAGAACCTCATGAGAAGATACTTAGAATGGATGGTATAGAGGTATACCTTGATATCACTTGTCATGCAAAGAAAATATAGGTGCATCAATAGATGGAAGAGTGACTACATTAGAATCAAGAAGTTGTATTTTATCCTTCAAGGTTCCACATTCACTGGTGGAATGGCCAAGAACTTGATGGTATACATAGAAAGAATGCTTTGTTTTATCATGTTTATGAAACTTATTATGTATAGGAGGAAGAGTAATCAAGTGGGCTTTGAGAAGCCTCAACAAAATATTCTCTTGCTCAGATAAAGAGTGGGGAGCAGGAAGCAACCATTTCTCTTGTGTTGAAAAGTTTGAATGCTCACAAGAAGAGCACATAAGGACATCATAAAATGAAGAAGGGGATGGAGAAAAACAAAAAGGCATGTAACCCAAACCCCTTGAAAATGTGGGAGGTGTCAATTCTAAAGGGACCTTAACTCCTTGTTTCATGTGCCCAAGACCATTTCCCTTGTACCCATGCTTAGAAAGAATATTAAATCCAAATCCATAATGTGATTGTAACTCCTCAGAAGGGAGAGGATTATCATTAAGGACATTACAACTATTGTGCACATTATCTTACAATACAGAAGAATAATCATCTTTGATAGTAGGTGTGAATGATATTTTCAGGAGGTCGAAGTGGATTGAGTCGACTTTATATTCCCTAATGAAGGATTCTATAAACTCTAAAGAACCCCAATCATCACCAAGACATGCACTTTCTTAAGAAGAAGTAGGAGTAGACTTAAGATCTTGTGCTTTATAAGGATCTTCTTTAGGGGCATCTATCTCAAGAGTATCCTTTGTAACAAGTACTACTGGAGTAGACATCAACAAATTGGAAGAAATTAAAGGGAAATGATTTTTAAGAGTAGGTGCAACCGAATAATGACCATAAGCTACCATATCACATAAGTGTACAACATATGGGTCAGCCCTAATTATGACTACTTGACTATTATGAATGAATTTGATTGATCTATGCAAGGTAGATGATATTGCACCTATAGTATGAATCCATAGTCTTCCAAGAAGAATATTATATGGTAATTTTTCTAACATAACATGTAGGTATGGTATTGGGTCCCAACCTTAAAGGAAATACTATTGTGCCTAAAGCTTTCCAAATGACATTATCGAACCCAAAAATAAAAAGAGGAGAAGCAACAAGAGAAGTTGAATCAATTTTAATTTTAGGTAATAAGTCAATACTACATACATTAAGAACCGAAACGGTGTCAATGAGAGTATGTCTAATGTCTATGTTACTAATGTTGATTATTATCATAAAAGGATCTTCTTGCTTCTATACTTTTGAGGGCAGGAGTTCCTATGGATATAATGCAATATTCAATGAATCCACATGAATATGAGCCACCAACGCATTAACATCCATCAACCTAGCAGACCAAGGCAAGATAATATTTTGCAAGGCTTCCTAAAGCATACCTTGATAAACAAGAGTAGATTAAATCAAGTCCCATAGTGAGATCTTAGCTGTTGTAACACAAAATTTCTTGACAAGATCGTAATCACCAAGTGCTTTAGTCGTGGGTTTAGGTGCTAAAGAAAGACTTGGTTGAGAAGGTGGTAAAGAATTAGATGGATTAAAATTTATTTTATTCCTTCTATTATTATAAGTATGGGATAACACTCTATAAGAGGGATCCTTAGAAAGATCAGGAGAATCACTATTAAATTGAACACCACAAATTGAACAAATTATTTTAGGACTAGGCATAGTCACATAAATGACCGATCTATTAGGCCTTTGAGGGGAAATAGAGACATAGATTACATTTATATATTCATCATGAATGTTGGTAGATTTATTCTCAACATTGATTTGTGGAGGATCACATGTGAGACAATATTTCTTATTCATTAAGGCATCATCTCTAGAAGAGAGTGAATTGGAATAAAGAAGAGATTCATCATTCACTAATGCATCATCTATAGAACAAAGTGTATTGCAATAAAGAGTAAGTAGAGTAATATTAGGAAAATTATCAATGATTTCATCTTCTTTTAATAATATATCCTCCAAAGCAAGAGGAATTTCATGACAAGGATCATAGATACAAAGTGACATATGAAAGGCCAAGTCACCATAACATGCATGAAATGGAACAGCATTAACACTTTGAATAAAATTAGAAACCAAGCTAATAAAAGATGATATTAAATTTATTTTTAAAATAATAAGTTAAATATAATAAATAATACATAAACAAGTTGATTGAAGGATGATGCATTACTTCTACTTTGACGGTATGGAATGGGGTTTGAGGCAACACTCGATTTTTTTTTTTTTGAAGGATAAATCTTGGATTTTTCTCTTTTTTTAATGAATGAGTGTTCACATCGTGTTCACAAAAATTTAGAGAAGGGGGATTCACTACTCACAAGTCTCTTTGTTCTCAAGAGAGTCTGAGGGAACAAACTACCCTAAACTACCTCAGATTATCTAATAAGGAATAACACTCAAGTGACGAGAGTTATATAATTAGAATGAATAGGTCACAAAGGATTTCAGTACAAATTGATGATTTTTCAGCCAAAGCACGACAACATGGCATACGAACAGTAGCGAGGCATGATGAAATCTTATATAGAGTGAAAATCAAGAATGTCACATGAAACACAAAGTGACTAATTCTACCCTAATTGCTAAGAACTCTTGGAATGTGAGAAAGTAATAAAGAATTAAAAAATTGACATAAATTAAAGTAAACTAAGTAAAACATAAATGATAAAGTGAGAGAATCAAAGAAAGATAATTCTTACAAAAACAAAAGCAATGAAGCCTCCAACAAAGAAATATCTTCAATACCTACACACATAAGACCGAGGAGAATTGTTGGGGTTGTTTAGGGGTTTTCTACAATAAAACCCTCGTTTCGATGTTCCCACCTCCATAGAAAACCATATAGATAGTAAAATTTAAATATGAATAGACAAGATAATAGAATTCATAGAAAATGGATGCAAGAAATCACAAGATGCTCAAAGACACAAGACAAGTAGATAGATATTCCCTACAAGGCTTGAGCAAGCCAAAGAGAGAGAGAGAGACAAGGGCTATGAGATCCAAGAGAGTTGTAAAGGGTGTTTCCAGGAGAGATTGAGAGTGCTATAGAAAACTATAGAGAGTTGTGCAAGCTTGAGAGAGAGAGAGCTAGGGGGCTAGAGAGGAATACAAATTCCAAGAGAGATCAATAGAATGAAAGAGATGGATTTAAAAGAGAAAAGAGGAGGGAAAAGAAGGTTCTCAAGCTATTACAAGGTGTCACAAGTTGTTAGCACCAACAAAGGATAAGTGACAGGTGGAAAGAAAACCAAAAAATGATCGTTTGAATGTTAAAATGTCATGTGATGCTAGTGCTTCCCGTAGAAATCTGCATGGCGTGCTAGCATCTAGACACATCATGCTACAAAATAACAAGAATGAGAAAAGCACAAGTTTTGATGCAAAGTTGATGCACAAAGATAGCTGTTGAAAAGGGGTCTTAAGCATCTTGCAAAGGAAAAAGGCTAATGGAAGGGATAAAATGAGCCTACATAAATTCTAAGGGAGTGGACACCAAAGTGGATGCAAAAATATGAGTGTAATTGCAAGGGCTAAAATTTTATGATATTACAATTTTGATGATGTTTGAATATTCTCAAATGTTGTATGAATAGTCTGGAATGTTATGCATGGTCCATGAGATGTTTCTAGAACTTTATAGGTGTGTTTGAATTTTCCTGTTAGTGTTAGTTTAGGTTTGTTTGAAATGGCATGCTAGCGCTAATTATGGGGAATATTTGTTGCTTGAGGAAGTATTGAAGCATGTTTATGTAGATTTGGGTCCCAATTAAGTAGTAGCATGGTTTGGATTCACTTCTTTATATTTTGGAAGAGTTTGGTGCTAACCTATTTGGTGTTACATGGTTAAGGTGTATACTTTCATTAACACTGACCTAATTGAGATTGTTTTAGGTTGCAGATGGTATAAATGCAAGGTAAATTATTGTGTGGATTAAGAATAGAGTGTGTGTGATGCAAAAAATGTGAAAGTGATCAATTGTGTTGATTTGAGTGTGAGACTTAATGCTTATGACTTCTTAATATAGTGATCAAAAGGTGTCTATTTTAGTCAGTTTGATGAGTTGTTTGTGCTTTAGTCAAACTGTACCTTTTGCATATGAGAGATGCATTTCTAGTAGTTTAAATTGGCAGTGAGTCACCCCTTCCTCTATTCTTCTTTCTTCTAGATAGCGAGTCCTTTGATAGTGAGCATTTATTTATCTTTTTGGGTAGTGATCCCTTGGTAATGAGCCTTATTATATTTGGTGTTGTAATTCATATATTAGTGAGCTAATCCTCACCATGGTTTTTTCCATCTTGGCTTTTCCATGTAAATTTGGTGTTATTATGTATTTGATGTTTTTGCATTACTACTTTTACATGTTTACATTCTATTAATGCATGTTAAGGGTTTAATGGTGCATAAAGGTTTAAGAACTAATGAATATTTGAATTTTAATGAGGGTTTTTGATGTTTTAAAAGTATACAATTTATTGACCCCCTATCTTAGTTGTCTCATGCATCTAACAATTAGTATTAGAGTTGGGTTCCTAGGAAGAAGCTTAACTGCTTGAGGTAGATCCAAATGGCACATAGGAAAGGTGTTAAATCTCCCTTATTCAATGGAACAAATTTTACCTACTAGAAAGCTAGGATTTGGTGTTTGGTAGTCTATTGAAAGAGGTTATACTATGCGTACAAATGGACCATCAATTGATGATGAGATTAAGGTATATGAGAACAATGGAAAATAGAGGAATGAAATCTTGAGTGGTCTTACTAATTTAAATTTTTTGAAGGTTATAAGCTACAAGTTTGCTAAAGATATTTGGATAAAGTTGTAAGGAATCTATGAAAGAGATGGAAAGGTCAAACAAGAGAAGATGCATATCTAAAAAGATGAAGTTGAAACCCTAAGAATGTTTGAAGATGAAGATACTACTACCTACATGCTCATAGTTGATGAATTTTTTAACACCATCAATGGTCTTGGTGGAAAGTTGTATGAAAGAAAAGAGGTGAAAAGGTTATTAAAAACTTTTCCTAATGCTTATAGTCATAAAGTTTCTTCTATTAAGGAAGCTCAAAATTTGGATAATTATTCTAGAGATTAGATGTTTGGTGCTTTAACTTCTTTTGAAATGAGAGAGTTTGGTCAAGATGATACAAACAAAGAAACTACTTTTAAAGTCTACAAAGTGCAAAAGGGTGATGGATCAAATCAAGATGATCTTAATGAGGTGGCAGAATTTTTTTTGAGGAGATTGGAAAAGGGTACTAGAAAATATAGAGGGAAGATACCTTTGAAAGGTTTCAATTATGGAGAAATAGGTCATTATGAATCTAAGTGTCCAACCAAAGTTACTAATGACAAAAAAAAGGATCTTTTATCACTTAAGATTGCATCCTAGTTGAGGATGAACTCAACCATCCTATGAAACATGGAAACATCCTCAAGATTTTAGTGGCTTAAAGTGAGGATGAATCTCTAGAATGGGTTGGTTCCCTTGATGGATCACCTAAAACTAATAAAACTCACAAGGAAAAGGGATAAGAGGAAACTTGAAATGGAAATCCTAAAACTAAAGGGGGTGATGCACCAAAATTTTTAAAGTTATTTGTTTTTTTAACTCACAATCAACATTAATGAAAGAGTTTTATCTTCACAACCTCAATTTGAAATATGCAATACATAAGTAATTTATATGAAGGTTTGATTTCTAAGATTGTTTAAAATAAAAGAATATTTTTTGACAAATACAACCCATTAAAACACTAAACACAACATATAACCTACACTACATGAAAACCTTGTTCTAAAAATTGCATAAGTGAGACATAGAAAAGGATTCAAAACATGAAATCACAATTAAAAATCATATCACCCATAGCCAAGAGGGACAAAATCTTGAAGAAGGAATATCATTTTCTTTTATTAATCTAAAAGGAGAATTTTTACAATATTCTCTTGAAAAAGAGTTACAATACAACTTATTGCTATTTCAAAAGAAGCAAGAACTAGAGAAAGAAATACCTAAGAGAAGAGCTTATAAAGAAAATCCTTCAAATTAGAAACTTTCCATGACAAGAGGGCTACTAATTGCTAATAATATGCTTCAACCTCCTTGAAATCAACTTCTAGTCTTAAGGAAACAATTGATTTCAAAATTTGGATGCCCTCCTTTATTGTCAAAGATAACTGATTTGCTTCTAATTTGTGTCCTAAAATTTCCCTCTTTCATAAATCAGTGTTAAAATCCCTACAAATCAAGACATTTGAGTAGTGTTTTTGATTTAAAAAGGTTTCTTTAATAGAAAATTTGACCCTAACCTTAAATTTCTAAAATTTTCCTTCAAATTAGACAATTATGCCCTTTCATATCTCCTCAAATATTCAACTTTGCACCTAATCACTAATGTTAAATGTGAAGAAATAGTCCAAAAAAACCTTTTGTGGATAAAGTAATTGGTGTGATAAGTTATCACATCTTGAATGATAACTTTTTAAATAATATCCTACTACTTTCCTTGAGTGTTTCACCCTACTTTGATTTCCAACCTTTCATTTGATAACCTACAATTCATTGCAAGACACCATTGCACATCCTACTCAATTTAGTACCTTACCCAACCATAGCTTCATGGATGTGAAAACCAAAGCATACCTTACAAAAGTAACAAATTTTTTTGTCTATATTGGTAAGGACTCCATCACAACCATTCACATAATCTTGAATCATGCCTTGGATTCCATGTTCACCTACATGTCACTATCATTCTCATTGGTATTGTACTATGCATTATTTCATGGAGGACTGCATAATCTTTGACCTCATAAAATGGTTATAGCACATTAACATTTCCATCACACATTAGCTTTCTCTCTACTATTGTTTCCCCTTATTGCCTATGCTACCCCTTCAAATATTTGAGATCAAAATCTCATAGAACCTTGAAGTTCTGATTTTAAACCACTATAATCTAACCAAACTTGTCATGCATTCAACCTCCAACAACAACATGCAAAATCTTTGTTCTTGTGACTACAACACTATCACTTTTGAAGCTCAAAGACATCATTTCTAGGCTTAATGACCATCATTCTCTTGGTTGCCACTTATCAAAACTCTATCCTCAGTTCATTGTAAAATGCATAAGTGTGTCTTCTCCAAAGCTATGTTATTGTCTTCACTATCATGACATATAGTCATAATTCGATTTTATACAAATACTAAAAATATATCTCTACCAAAGCTTCATAACTATAAATGAGTGGAAAAGTGTAGGACTGATTACTTTTGATTGATCATTGTCTTTTCATCATCAATAATGAAACATTAGTCACTGCCCATCTTTGAGAAATGTCATGAAACTTGGTTATCATTGCACTCTTATTTCAACAAGGGACTTGGCATTGTGTTTTCAACATGAAACATGTCATTAATCCCCATCAAACATTTGACCTTTATGAAACCATAGATAATAGTCCTCCACATTTAACTATCCCTTTATGCATGATTAGTCCTCACTTCATAGTTATGTATCCCTTTTCCTTCATAATGCACTAAAGAATCTTAACATTGTCATTATTTCCAACACTTGATCATCACCAAGGTCACTGGTATAAGGATTTACAATCTACTTAGACATTTTTTAAATCTAACATAATGTATTGAAGTGATTCTCTTCTCTCAATACAATGCTTTCATGAATACCAAGGTCACTACATTGTGCATGCTTATCATGGGGTTGTGTTTAACATAAAAAGCTAACATTGACCTTAATTACTATCCAAGATTTAAAATCACAAAAAACCCTAAAGATCCTTGTGTTCACTACTCCATTTTCTAGTCCATCACAACCCTATCACAATCCCATGCTTGACAACATGACATTAGTTTTTTTTATCCTTCTACTAGTAGTATTAGATGACTATATTATTTTCATCATGGCAGTGATCAATTATCTAAGACTTGGACTATTAACAAAATATGGACATCATTGATATCCACAATCCCATCAACATTGATTTTCATAGTTACTTGGAACTCATTAACTTGGAATTCATTGATACTCACAATGGCTTGGAAATCATTGACATCTACAATAACTTGGAAACCATTCAAATGCACTGTTAAAGAGGCCATGTCTTCATTTTTTTGCACAATCACATTAACATCCATTTCTTAACTAATGTCTCTTGATGATCCAGACATAATAGCTTCAACAATGATGATACAAATCCACTATCCTTGATGCAAAGCCATTATCTCTTTTCTGCATTCTTGAAACCCTATGTTTCATTGTTTAGTGACTTAAAATCCCTATCCAATGCTTACATTTTCAATGGTTTTAAACTTGAGACTATCTTAATGCCTATTATTGCTTCTACCTCAATACTTTGGGGATCTAAAAGTAGTCCTGATGATGAACATGCATTTCAAAAAAAATGACAAACCTTAGCCTGTGGGAAAAAAAGAAGCCCACAAACAGATGGAAACACCTTCATATGCAAGAATGAAGAAAATGAGATTTATTTTTTCCTTTGAAACATAGAAATGAAGCAAGAACAACTCGTAGAACATGGATACATGCAAAAAAGAGGTAAAGAAGGCAACCAACCTTGAAAATAAAGGGTGAAAATGATCAAGAATGTTTCCATGGAGTTGTTCCTTCATTTTGGCTAAGTAGAACTCATTAAATACACCATAACCACTGAAATTGACCTCTACAACGCAACAAACCTCAATCATGGCAGCCATTTAGGGATTGTAGAAGTAGAAACAAAGGGTTTCCTTCTTGAAAACTAAAACCTTACTTCAAGAACTCATGTAATCTTCAAAATTTTCCCCAAAAAACAAGAGTGAAGTTACAACAAGGAAACCCATGCAAGTTTCCCCCATATCCTCAAAAAAATAAAAAAACTCAATATTATCATTCTAACAAATATCATATAGGTTTTATGAAAAGGGATTATTAAAAGGATTGAAAATGTATTTTCAAATTTTATGTGACAAAATAAGACCCCCTTTTTGAATTTTGTAAAGTATAACATAAGACATAAACCCCTCATTAAAACATAAAATAGATTAAATGTAGAGGATTTTGATGCAGATTAGGGAGGCAACCAATCAACCAACACAATTTCAACTGATTCCAACAAGCCTTTAATTTCTAAAACCCTAACTAGGGTGGTTCCCTTCACACTTCACTTTTTTCCCTATAGGTCTACAGACCTAGCTCCTTGAACCTACCTCGCAAATCCAATCTGAAACTCATAAACCAATTATACTTTTAGACACCCTTTAAGGAATACAAAAACATATCTAAAAATCTTAGATAACTCCTTTGGAACAAATTCCTCAACCTAATGCTTCTACATTGTCCCCTTAAGCCAAATAGGCCTAATTCTCAAAGCAACTCTCTTCTAAACATTCTTCCAATCCCAAATACCTATGGATGGTCATTTACCAATCCATAAAACCTCCAAATCTACAACTTTTAGCCAAAGAACCACTCATTAAGTCCTCTTATAGAAAAACCCTCCTTTTTGTTGGTTTTAGGGAGGGTTTATTGAAAATATTATCTCCACATCTTAACTAACCTATCTAATGCATAAAACATACTCCAATAGTTTTTCCTATGATTAGGAAACCTTCAAATTTTTTTGCCCCATGAGTTTCCTCAATTTCCTACTCTTAACCAACACTTCTCACCCAAAACACTTAGTTTTGATAACTAGAGCATCATGCCCAAACCCCCAAATGACATCCCCTGCTCACAAAAACCTTTCAATCACCTAATCCTACCTTATTGGGACAATTCCACTCAACTACATGAGTTACAGTCAGTGGAATGGGCCATAATCACATTTTATGTCTTCAAAACCTTAAGATTGACTAAACAAACCTGTTGACAAAAAATCAATCACCAAACACTTAAAAGTTAATGGATTTCAATCCTAGAAAATCCAAAATTCTCTTAATACAACCCTCTACTCATTTCAAAGAATTTTCAATCAATTCCCTTCAATACAGAATCATACAATACCCTGTAATAGCATTGCAAATGAAAATAACACAGAATTTTAATGAAATCAGGGGATTATATTGCTTTGTCTTCAAGAAATCAACATTCTAATCTTTCCTCAAGCCTTCTCAAGGCCTTTTAAACTTGTTTCCATAAAAAAAAATGACCTCCAACTGACTTTTAAACTACTAACTGTTGGTATTCCTGCTTAATGCATTTCTGCAACTTTTCTTGCATTTTACAATGACAACATTTTGCAAGTTTTGTCAATTTTGCAAATTGAACTCCCCAACCACCTAATGACCTCTAAATTGAATTATTACATAATTAAATGGTCTATTATGACCTTATTTAACAAAAACCAAGACTCAAAACATAAAGACTAAGCATTATACCTTTTTTCATAAATTGAGCTTGGTGCCCCTGCACCATACTGTTGGATGTTGCTGATATGTGGTTGTCATTGATGTCAACACTATTGACCTTAAAGAAATTAGAGGCTATATATGTCAAGGATATTGAGAAAATTGTAATAAAACAAGTTGTAGGTTGTCAGTGATGAAGTGAAGTTTAGCATGGTGGCGAGCTCAATATGTTGATGATCAGAGGTTGTGGATTAAAGGGTTTGTTGTCAAGCATATCTAGTTTATCCACGTTAAGTTTTAGAGATCCACATGAAGATTTGATCTAGTTATGAGTATCTGTATTCTGATAGTCTTTCTATTACTTTAGTTGGTGTTCCTGAAAGAAGATGATGTGAGTCTAGTAAGTTGAGTTGTTGTAGATGCTTCTGTGGTGATTCTTGATACTCATGGATGTTTCTAGATCATGATCTATCTATTTTGTTGATCTGTATTGATTGTTGTACTCGCGATTGGTGATTTTATTTTGCGTGTTCATGTTTTTCATGTTCATGACCAACATGGTGGTTGTAGCGTGTTTTGTATCTTCGAGGCATAATTGTTCGAGGTGTTTCATGTTCAAAGATTTTTTTTTGGGTCTTTGCTATTTTGTGGCCAGCATTGGTTGATTCACATTGATAATTATTTATGTTTTGGGCCGACAGTTTGTACACATTTTATATTTTGTTGAAGCTGAAATGTAGATGATCTTATCCCTAGTTGTGGATATATATGAGTGATTGTTTATTCCATTTGAAGGAAGATTTGTGTGTGTGGTGTGTGAAATGCATGAGTCCTGTGTGCAAATAATGTTCTAATCTTTCAAAGGCAGAAGTAAAGTGTGAAGAAGAGTGAGTAGGAGTTTATGTGCTTAACTGAAACTATAATCAAGCATTAGCAGATGCTATTTTCTCAGTTCAAAATCTTGTGGATGTAATCCAAATGTTTCTATAAGATAGTGTGTCTTCCTTTGAGTAGTAAGCCTTTTTTAATTGAGTAGTGAGCTCTAGGTAGTGTGCCTAAATGCATGTGCATTCCTCATTTTTATTTTATACTTTTAACAGGGTATAATCTTTTGGACTAACCTCCACCATGGTTTTTCCCCTAACAGGTTTTCCACGTAAAAAATATTGGTGTTATGTGTGTTTCTGATGTGTTGATGGTTTATGCTTTCATGTTTATTTATTAGATCTAAGAAAAATTTAAATAATTATAATTTATGTGACAACTGATTCACCCCCCTCTCAGTTGTCTTCCCTTGTGTTTCCAACACATACAACTAGCTTGAAAATGTTTCCAAGTCACTTGGAAATTGTGTTATAGATTATCCACCTTTGAATAATCAATGTATCTGACCTTTAAAAGCTCTTTCATTAGGTACACCTTGCCACTAATCCAAATAGTGTTGATGTGCATTGTTCCTTGAACTAGTAAACTTGTTGCCACCTTCATAGTGTCCCATCTTCACAAACTAGTCTGATGAACATACTCTAACCTTTTCACCATCATGAATTGATGTGGTACCTACTTTGACACCTACACACTGACCTATGTCAACCTTTCCTTTGAATTTCCTCCCTTGCACTCTTGAAACATGCTCAAAATCATCCAATTGTCTTTTCCAAACACCCTTACTCATTTCATCTTTTGTCTTCATCACTATATCTAAATTTTTTTCCCCAAATACCACTATACCATTAGACTTACAAACCTCTATCCTATTGGACTTATTAACCTCTGTTTTGATAGCACTTGAGTTCCCCTTCACCTCTTTTGCAATCAAAGTACAAATCATTGTCCCAATTAGAATCTTATCACATTTTTCTAACCCACCTTGCTTCCTCACCAAGAATTCATCCTTGACCTTCTCTAGGTCAATTTTTGACATCTTCTTCTCATCATCTTTGCTTCCTTCTAACTATGCACCACCCTTCAAATTCATTGTCCTAATATCTGCAACTTTTGCAATGGCTACAAACTTTACATTCTTGTCTTCCTTTGGCTTCACAAACTCCTTTTTTCCCATGATTATCACTCTTGCTACCTTACCTTGCTCCTTAACATCCTCAACTAATGGGGTCAATGTGAATGTATTCCCATCCTTCTCAATCTGATATGTGTTATTTCTTCCATCATAAAGTGAGTTCCTATCAAATTTCCATGACCTTCGAAGTAGTAAATGAAAACAATCTATTGGTAAAATATCACAAAGAACCCTATCCTTATATCCTCCAATACTAAACTCAACTAATGCTTTCTCATTCACCAAAATTGATTTATTATCATTCACCCAAGATGCTTTATATGGTGTTTCATGAGGTATTCTTTCTAACTTGAGTTTATCTACCATCTCAGTTGATACCATGTTATCAGTAGAACCAAAATCTATCACTACCTTACATACTTTTCCTTTGCATTTTCAAGTGGTCCTGAATAATTGTCTTCTTTTATTCATCTTCTTCTCCTTGGATTCTTGGAGTAATGTTCTTCTCACCATCAAAGTTTCCCCAACTTCTAGAGTAGCAATGTGATTAGGAGAGTTCACACTTTCACTATCATCTTCATGCACCAACTGATTCCTTCTTTCACCTCCACTTGAAGTAGACCCTTTCATTTCAGGACACTTAAATTTTGGATGCCTAAACCGATTACAATTATAAAAACTTCCTAAAAATGTATTTGAGCCTCTACCCCCACCAAATCTTCCTCTGAAACCTCTGAATCCACCCCTTTGATCAACAACTTGCTCCTTTCTTTTGCTTGTATCTTCTTGGTTTTCATTGAATTGTCTTGAAATATAAAATGATCCCCTTCCTCTTGAAGTTCTTCCTATACCTCTTCATTGTTTTTCTTTCCTTATTTTGAGTTTCTCTTCAGCCCTTATTGCCATTTGGTAACATTCTTCAATTGTCCTTGGATTGTGCAAACTCAACTCATTTTGGATGTTGAACCTTAAAGCCCACTGAGATATTTAGCCACCTTTTCTACATCATCATCCATGTGACCTTCTCTTATGCTCAAATTATAAAACTCATTAGTATAAGTCTTGACATCCATTTCTCTTTGTTTCAAATCTTGAAGTTTTCTAGACATTTGAATTGCATAATCACTTTGTAAAAACTTACCTTTCAATTTGGCCACCATTCTATCCCAAGAAACAATTCTTGAATTTCCTTTCCTTCTCCTTTTAGCTTGTTCATAATCGCACCATACTAGTGCATTCCTCTTCAATTTAGTTTTTTCTATCTTCACCTTTTGTTCATCGGGTACATCCTCGCATTCAAAGTAGTTATCAAGGGCTGCAATCCAATATAGAAATTCTTCATCATTAAGGTTACCCCCATACATAGGAAAATCAATTTTTACCTTATGTTTATCTCCTTTAACTTCATTTAGTAGCCTTGCCATCTTTTTCTCTTCAAGATCCAATTCTTCATCCACATCTTCATACTCTTCATCCTCTTCCTCTTTAGAGTCACTTTCATCACTTATAACCACACCTCTTTTCTGACCTATTTCAACACTTTCCAAGCTTACTACTAGCCTATTTTGAAGTTCCTTCAACTTCCTAATATCTCTCTCAGTCTTCTCTTCAATTTCTTGAATCCTCCTAGCCATATTGTTACCCTTAGGAGGAATCTTGCCAACTTTTCTTCACACCTTCTTTTCCTTCAAAAGATCTACACCTTGTGCTCTAATACCAACTAATGTAGAGAATGGAGGAAATCAATCAACCAATACAATTTCAACTGATTCCAACAAGCCTTTAATCTCTAAAACCCTAACTAGGGTGATTCCCTTCACACTTCACTTTTTTCCTTGTAGGTTTGCAGACCTAGCTCCTTGAACCTATCTCACAACTCCATTCTCAAACCCATAAACCAATTATATTTTCAAACACCCATTAAGGCATACAAAAACATATCTCAAAAGCTTGCATAGCTTCTTTGGAACAAATTCCTCAACCTGATGCTTCTACATTGTCCCCTTAAGCCAAATAGGCCTAATTTTCAAAGAAACTCTCCTCTAAATGTTCTGCCAATCCAAAGTACCTATGGAAAGTCATTTATCAATCCATAAGACCTCTAAATCTACAAATTTTAGCCAAAGAACTGCTCACTAAGTCCTCTTATAGAAAAACCCTCATTTTTGCTTGTTTAGGGAGGGTTTATTGAAAATTATCTCCATGCCTTAACTCACCTTTCCAATGCATCAAACATGATCCAATAGGTCTTTCTATGCTTAGGAAACCTTCAAAAAAAATTTCCCCATGAGTTTCCTCATTTTCCTACTCTTAACCAACACTTCTCACCCAAAACACTCAATTTTGATAACTAGGGCATCATGCCGAAACCCCCAAATGACATACCCTGCTCAAAAAAACCTTTCAATCACCTAATCCTACCTTATTGGGACAATTACACTCAACTATAGGAGTTACAGTCAGTGGAATGGACCATAATCACATTTTATGTCTTCAAAACCTTAAGATTGACTAAACAGACTCGTTGACATAAAATCAATCACCAAACACTTGAAACTTAATGTATTTCAATCCCAGAAAAGCTAAAATTATCTTAATACATCCCTCTACTCAATTCAATCAATTCCATTAAGTACAAAATTGTACAATACCCTGCAATAGCACTGTACATGAAAATAACACAGAATTTTAATGAAATTAGGGGATTATATTGCTTGGTCTTCAAGAAATCAACATTATAATCTTTCCTCAATCCTTCTCAAGGAATTTTAAACTTGTTTCCATCAAAACACAATGACCTCCTACTGACTTTTAAACTACTAACCGTTGGTATTCCCACTTAATCCATTTTTACAACTTTTCTTGCATTTTACAATGACAACATTTTGCAAGTTTTGTCAATTTTACAAATTGAACTGGCCAACCACCTAATGAACTCTAAATTGACTTATTACATAATAAAATGGTCTATTATGACCTTATTTAACAAAACCCAAGACTTAACACATAAAAACTAAACATTAGACCTTCTTTTCACAAATTGAGCTTGGTGCCCTTGCACTAGATTTTAATCCAAAAAAGTTTCCTATTCAAACATAGAGGCTTAAAAAAAGATGATTAATCCTTTAGAGACACTTAAAATTTTTCAAGAATACAAAATTTATTACACCTTGAGATAATTATTAGGATTTTTAAAATGTAAATTAGGTTCAAATCTGATTTGGATTACATAACCATAAGGGTAACTTTTTCAAGAAGAGTTATTATGTTGAAAAGGGCATTGGTGTATCTGATGATGAAGAATCAAATTATCCAGATGAAGGAAGTGATGAATTCTTATTCATGGCTTTAAATTTTGAAACTAATTCTACTAATCTTGAAATATGTATGAAGGAAAGTGCTCTATAAACTAGTCACAATATTGAATGAATGATGTTGACTGTTTTTCATTCTAAAGAGGAGAAGAATTATTGGAACACTGATAGTGGATGCTCAAATCATATGACATGTGATAAGGGTAAGTTTTTTAAGATTGAAAAGTATGATGGTGGTCTTGTTAAGTTTGGTGATGATATATCTGCTAAAATATGTGAAAAAGGTTCAAATAGTTTTGATGGAAAGCATAATATAGATGATGTTCTTTATGTTAAGGGTCTCTGACATAATATTCTAAGTGTAGGAAAAATGCGTATCAAAGTATATAATACAAACATCCATCAAAAAAAGATATAAAATCCTAGTGAATCTTTCATTTTTTTAGGTAAAAATATTAATTTCTATTGGTGAATCTTTTTTTTTTCAAAAAAATATTAATTTTAATAGTGATTTTTTTTACATCACTAAAATTTAGTAGAATATTTTGGTGAATCTTGCAAGATAATAGGAAAATGCATTAATTATGATGGAAAATCCATCTAATCTAAAAATAATTATAATGGAAAAGTAGGGGCCCTAGGGTGAAATTATCAAAGGGTTTAAGGGGTAGACTATAATATTTACTTGCCATCACTATTTTAAAGTATAATAGAATGACTCTAATTGTATTATGTTAGGTAAAATGTACCCATGATCTGTAATTCTCATGGGGTTGAAAATTTCTTTTAGATCATTGATCTAATGACCCTTGTTGTACTCTATAAGCTAAAATATATCTACAATCTATATTGCTCATAAGACTGGAAATTGTGGGCCCCATAAGCATTATAGATCATGGGTACATTTTACCTCATGGAATATAATAAGGTCCATTAGGTTATATTATTAATCAATGGTGGGAAATAAATATTATAAATATGGTCTTAAGGCAACTAATAATTATGATATATTATTGGCAAATTAATATAGATTTCTACTATAATTTATAAAATTTAGGCAAATCTGATCTAATCATGTATTGAATATTGTGGTGAATTTTGGAGTTAAGTATTTTAATAAAATAAATTCTTTGGCGATTTAAATAAGACTATAATTATATAGGAGTGAATTTTCACCCCTTGGGAAAATTCTCCTTTTGCATACCCTCACCTTAGAAAATCAAATTTGAAGGGGAAATTTCACATCATCCACCTGCCTTCCATCCACTTGGCATCTATCTTATGCATCAATGAGATAATATTTGTTGAGGATGCATGTGCGACACACAAACATCCACGTGACATGTTGTCATCCCTAATGGATTCTTATGGTTGAAGCTAGTAGAGGCATTAAACAACCAATTGGGGTCGAATTGTAACATCCCTCTTCGACCAATTGACCCCAAAAATGGAAGATTCTTCCCATCCCACCTTCAAAAAAATTTCTTCTCACTTCATTTCACTCTCTAGACATTCAATCACTCTCTATAAGAAATTTCTCTTCACTCTTTCACTCTCAAGTAACATTCCAACACCTCCATTTTTTAGCATTATAGCAACTTTGAAGCTCCATCAACTCCACATTGTAAGTGTGAGGAAACTTTCAAAGTGTGGGCTTGGAATCTTGCGAGACCTCCTGTCATCACTATTGTGGCTGTGGTAACTTTTCCAAGTCCATACCTTGCTTTCTCCTTTCATTGGCTAGTGAGTTTTCAGGTGGAGGTGGTAACACTTCATTCCTCTCTTTTTTGATTTGATAGAGTAGCATTGTATTGTTTGTAGTGTTCATTTCTATATATTCCTACCTTTATCACATATTCTACTCTGTTACTTTATGGCTGTCCATGGAGGTGGAAACACCAAAATGGGGGTCTAACTAAGGTAGGCCCCAATACAGGCCCCAAAAATTTTCCCTCTTGCTTGTGTGTAAGTGAACGTGCACATGGAGCTAGCTGGAAAACTTGTGCTTTTGTGAATTATCTTCATCACCCTAGCTTTCATTTATCTCCTTTATCATCTTCATCTCTTTTTTTTGTACTTTATTATTTTATTTACCTTGTTAAAATCAACTAGCTAGGCTATTAGTATTCTTTGGGTATTCTTGGTTATACTTGGTTTTTTCTATTTGTATAGATTCTTGTGCACTAGAGAGATTCTAGTGCATTGTGCTATCATCCCAAAATTGTGTTGTTGTCCTTAGACAAAGAGCTGTCTGAGGTGCAGTACTGAATCCAAAAACTAGCTCGCCTAGCCTAAACCTAAAACTTGAGTCTATAGAGTGATATAAGCACATCATAGTGCTCTTGATTCTTGATCCTCACCCCAATACATCCATTTGAGTGAGGTAAGTAGGGAAACCCTATGCTCTTAGCTCTCCATGACTTGGAGCCTTGACATGGTTGGTCCCCCTCTCTTGCAATTTTGGTGAACCCAACATGAACCATTTTGGTTCTATTTTGTAGTACTAAAGGCTCCTTTCCTCGTGTTCTAGGAGCATTTTAAGTGTGAGTGCTGGTCAATTCCACAAAAGGATATAAACATCATGGAAAATCCTAACTTGGGAATTGGACATTCTAGCAGGTGACTAACATCTTCTTATGGTCGTTCATTTACATTGTCAAACCAGGGAATATATACTTGAAATGGAGTGACACTGTATGTGCACTAAGAACCAGTTTCAGTCACAATTTACCTGAAATAAATGCTTGGAAGGAATTCTACTTATGCTGTAGGAATGTACTGTAAAGTATTTTTAACTTAAGCATAACTTAATCAAAGTAGAAATCATGACAACTATTACTAAGAAACAAACTATGAACTGGCCTTATGCTACAGGAACAAACACAGGGATGGATTCCCAATGCTGCAGGAACAATATAAGATTGAATTTGTGCTGAAACTTTCAAGAATGAAATCTAACTTATAATCAACAGGAGATAAATAACTAACTACAAATACTCACTATGTGGGCCCTCTTAGCAAGCATCAACCAGTTTATGCAAGAATTTAACTCAAAACTTCATCAGTTTTTATTCATAAACTTGGAATCATATACATTGATTGTTCTTCTTGTAAGAAAACTAACACAAAACACTATTTATCATTATAATACTAACTTTAACACACTTTGTTGCTCACTCATGCAGGAGGAACAATTATTTATATTATAAAAGAAACTAACTACCTAACTCTAATAGAGAAAGATGTGGACATAAATGCATCTTGAAACCAAGGAACATACTTCTCATAAATGAAGGCAGATCTGTTCAACACGATTCATAGAGAATTTAGTATTCCAATTTTCCTAGATTAATGATCATTTATATTTCCTCCCAACGACCTGGTCAGAGAGTCTTTGCTGGAACAAATTTCTCAATGCCATGCTGGAAATGGTCTTTACTGTAGGGCCAAGATCTGTTGTGCTTTGACTCATTCATGCTTCCTTCAACAACCTACGATGCACATGGCAACAGAAGTGAAAGAAAGAACACGTGGCAAATAACATGATACACATTCATTAATCACATATTTAATCCATTTCATTATCTGAAAACCACATGCATTATATCAGTCATTCAGGAGGTCAAACAGGGCAATTAATATAGACACATAGTGATGTTAAGCTACAGGAATATAGGAATGTGTTGCTATAGGATACTACCCGATTTTAGATAAAAATCCTTTAATCAAAGAGTTAAAACAACCATCAGCAATAAGAGTAAGGGTATTAAAAATACATCATAATATTCAAATTATGAGCATATCTCGAGCTCATCATTTGCCCCCTACTTATCCTAATGATGGTCCTCCAACATTAAGCTTTCTAGTTGTTTCTCTGAAATCAGTAGGAGTAGTATGGCCCTGTAATGAAGTTCTGAATTTGTAGTAGAAACCTATGAAACTTTGCCATCTCTCATACTTGCAGGTTTCTGCATCCTCATTAACATCTGTAGCCCAATAAGGGTAAAGTGGCCACATCAAAACTGGAGGTTGAAATGTTAATGGTAACCACAACTCAAACCTTCTTTAGAGACCAAGCTGCATATACTTCTTTGTCCTTCTGATGGCTGCCTTAAAGTTTAGAGGGCTATGAGGCTCATATTTCCTTAGACCAATAGTCAGTTTTTCCCATCTTGTTTCAATTCTGGAAGATGAAAGCTTCCAAAACAATATGTTTGGTCTTTGAACTCATCATAAACCTACTTCCTGATATCAAATATTTTCATTCTTTCTGTCTGATCATTGAATCCATACACAATAGTAAGCCAAGTTCTCAGAATTGTGTGGGGAGCTGAGCTTTCAGGTCGTAGTGGAATAGGTTCATTCCTTTTAGCCTCTTCATAAGCCTCTAATTGTCTTCCATAGTTATTTTCATTGGCTGCCCAAGACATGAGTGACCTCATATGAATGTCACCAATGTAGAGAAGTGGATTCCACTATGTTTCAGAGGGAATTAGCAAACCATGCAAATAAAACTCACATAAAGAATTTTTTAGCCAATTGGGTGCTACTTGATATGCATCATAAAATTCCTTAGTTGTGTGAATGACAAGGTCTAAATTTCTTGAAATTCTCATCAATTGGAACCAAAGAAATTTCTCTTTAAGGCATATAGCATATACCCTAGGTAGTGGTCTACATTCCATAATTTTACCAGTTATCTTCACCATTTCATCCATTTTCTCTTTCATTTCTTGAATTTCCTATTTTTGTCTTTCAATTTCCCTTTTCAATTTCTTCTTTTCTTCTTCCCAATGACTTTGTTGTATTTCAGTTCTAGCTAAATGGTAGAAACTCAAAGTTTGAAATGTAATAGGCCTCCATGTAGTCCTAAGATATTCCAAATATTCAATTAACAATGTCCTTTTATAAACAACCAATGCTCGACAAGTTTTAGGGGGTAATGGGGTTTCATTGGACACTTCAAATTGTTTAAGTTGTTCTTCCTCTTGCTACATGATGGACTCTTGTTGCTGCTCAAGAGGAGATTCTGTTTCTTCTAAAACTTGCCTAACTGCTTTAGCCAAGTCATCAAGACTTGGCATCCCCTTTTCATTACCACTACCATGTTGTGCTTCCTCAACTTCCACTATCTCAGTTTTCTCTTCCCCAGGAATAACAGATGGACTTTGTGGAACATTCTCAGATACATTTTGAGAAACATCATAATTGAATTCTTTATATTCCTTAGGAATTACTATAATTTCAGGTTGAACAGAGGTTGAGGCAACTTTACAATGTTTCCTTGATGAAACTCTTTTTGGAAATGTTTCTAAAGTAGTAGTTGTAGGAGACACTTTCATGGCTTTCCTCTTTCTAACCTACCTAAAGGATTTAGACTCAACAAGAGAAGATGATAATGAAACTGCAGTGGCAACAGGCATTGCTGCAGGAGAAACTGGTACAGGGGAAGATGTTGTAGGAAAGAGTGGAGTAGAATTTTTTTCTTTTGAACATGAGGGTAAGATTCTAGGGTTTGTTCTACCCTAGATGACTCTCCTACCTTCGTTTTCCCTTTTTCTTTTCTACCAAAAGACCTGGTTTGTACTTGGGTAGAGGGATCTAGTGTGGAGCCTGCAAGACTAAGCACTACAGGAGTAGATGATTCTTGCTCTGCTTCCCTACTTGTAGATTATACTCTCTTTTTCTTTTTCTTGTGTTGTGTAGGGAGTGCTCTAGGAGGCTCTAGAGGTTGCAGACCCTTCTGGGCAACAAATTCTTGCCAAGAAATGGTGATACATCAAATAGGGAACACTCAATCAAGAATTTAATGAGGGCATGATGGGCGATAGAGTTGTCCCTATCCTTCTGGGTTTCATGGGCACAATATTTCAAAAGGTTTAACAAAAAATTTGGAACATTGACAACTAAACCGTGCCTCATATGACTCAATAGTTTAAAATGATAGGAATGCAAATAGGGAAAACGTCCCTCACAAGTCAAGTACCTGATTATGAAGGTGGCATATTCCAAGTATGGAGGAGGTAGTGACACCCATTTGCATCCTTGTTTGGAAACCTCCAAGGGTCTATCTGTTGGTATTGTGAATTTTTCCCTAGCAGAGACAACATCTCTCCCTGAAGAAAAATTTTCTCCTACTGCCAGAAGCCTAGTTACTTCTGTAATCTTCTCTTCTATAATGGCTACTGTCAAACCCCACAATGTAGCTTCTCCCTCTGAAAAAGTTCTCAAAAACTCACCTGCAGCTTCCTCATTATAGGAATCTATCCTTAGAAAATAATTTAGCCAACTGCAATTGATGAATGCTTGAACCACTTGAGGATTTTGCATCAAGGGTTCATGAGCTATAGGTACATGTCTTACTAACTGGCCACCCATATTCACAAATTATCCCTGCTGAGATTCCTGAAACTCAAACTTCTTCTAAAAATTTGAAAAACTTCTTCTGCCCTGCTTCTTTCTGCCCTGATGTTACTTTTCTTTACTTTTCCAAGAATGACACAAAGGATAGTTGCATGAAATGATTGTTGAAAACTACTCAAATCAAGCTGTTAATTTTTGTTTAGGATGAAAGCATGCAGTCATACTTGGTAAGTAAAATAAAATAAAAATGTCTTAATAGTTGTGATAGTGGCATAAGAAAAAGTTGAAATGGATTATCCCTGCCCCCTACTAAAAATTTGGCATGTGTCCACACATGTGCGAAAGGATAGGCAAAGAACAGGAAATGATGACTGATATGTACATAGCAATTAATGAATAAATAAAATAAATAAATGATGTGACAATAAAAGATATCATGTACCTTGTAATAAGTGCTCGTACATGTTGGGAAAGATCACAGCTCAACATAAAATGACAGCTAGAATTGAAACCATAAATGAGGGTGGTACGATAGAATGGATGACATGGATGGGTAACGTGGAAGAAGAGGAAATGAATGGTGGTGATGGATGAAAAATGGAGAAAGTGGCTTCTATAAAAAGGAAACCTTTATTATGGGTATGCAACATAGAATTTTAAAGAGATGCTATAGGAGAAAGGCCGAGGCCTTTTGCTACAGGAAGATCAGTGGCCGCATCCGAAACAAACTGTTTCATAAATTCTTCTTTGAATGCTGGCTTATGATACAACCTAAGATGGTGTCCATTAACGAGTAGCTTGAATCGGATAGGATCTATTGTAGCTAATTGAATTGAACCATTATCAAACACATTTTCTATTTCATAAGGACCAAGCCATCTTGTGGTGAGTTTACCTTGATTTTCCTTGTACCTGGAGTCATAGAGCAACACCCAATCACCAGCAGAGAATTGCTTAGTTCTTATATGGTGGTTATGCCATTTTTTCTTTGCTATTGGATAGCTTTAGTATGCTACAGGGCAGCTTTCCTTATCTCATCCAATGCATTTAGCTATAGGAGGTGTTCCTTTTGGGCTTCTGAAATATCAATGTTAAGCTGGAGAGTAGTCCTTAAGGTCTTATGCTCAAACTCTATTGGCAACATGGCAGTTTTTCCATAGAGTAACTCAAAAGGAGTGAACCCTATAGTTGTTTTTCATATTGTCCTATAGGCCCAGACTACTTCAGGAAGGTGACTACTCCAATCCTTCTTGTGTAATTGTACTGTCTTAGTAAGGATTTCCTCAATTTCTCTGTTGGTAACCTCTACCTGACCATTGGCTTGAGGGTGCTAGGGGATAGACTTTCTATGCCTGATCTTGTAATCATTCATCAATGCAGTGATTAAGTTTGATGTAAACTGAGCTCCTTAATCAGTAACAAGTTCCCTTGGGAATCCAAACCAAGTAAAAATCTGCTCATACAGGAACTCAACTTTATTGTCATGGGCATGTGTCATTGCTTTCACTTCCACCCACTTGGTTACATAATCAGTGCAAACTAAAATGTATGATTTTCCATTGGATGGAGGATCAATAGGCCCAACAAAATCCATGCCTCACTTTTCAAAGGTACTGACTACTACTTGAGGATACAGGGGAATTTCATCAGACCTTATTGGTCTCCCCATGCATTGACATCTATCACATTTTCTGGTGTAGGCTGCAACATCTTTGTGTAGTGTGGGCCAATAGTATTCTATAGGAAGCACTTTCATAGATGTTCTCTTGGCTTCAAAGTGCCCACCACATGGCTCATCATGACAGGCATACAAAATTTCATACGTCTCATATTCCCTAACACACCTTATCATGACTTGGTCAGGTCCTATGTAAAATAAACAATCTGCAATCCATGAAAAGTTAAAACTTTTCTCTACCAAAAATTGTCTTTCCTTTGGTGAGAAGTGGGCTATGATCTTGTTGGCTGCTAAATAATTTGCAATATCTGCATACCATGGAGTTTGAACAGCAATAAAAAATAGATGTTCATTAGGAAAACTATCATCAATTACCTCAAGGGTGGTAGGTGTAGTTGTTTGAAGTCTTGACAAGAAATTAGCCACCACATTAGCCCGACCTGGCTTATCAATAACTATGATATAAAATTCCTACAACAATAGGAGCCATCTAGCTAATCTGCCAGATATGGCAGGCTTATTCATGAGGTACCTTATTGCTGCACAATCTGTATGGACAAATATTTGGTAACCAGTGACATAATGTCGAAACTTGTTCAGGGCATACACAACTGCTAACAATTCTTTCTCTATGACAGTATAGTTTAATTCAGGGCCTTGAAGGTATTTTCTAATGAAATATATGGCATGCTCTATGGAATTCTCTTTTTATCCTAAAACTGCCCCTATGGCATAATCAGAAGCATCTGTGTGTATATGAAAGGGAAGACTCCATTTCGGTCCTTGAAGAATAGGTGTTTGAAAAGTTAAAATGACTTCTATTTTTGTAGGATCAACTTGAATTCTTGCTTGAGAGATATGATGGCCTAAAAAAATTCCCTCTTGCATCATCATAAAGCACTTCTCACTATTCAAAGACAAATTTTTCTCCTTACATCTTTTCAACACTTTCTCCAAATTTGCTAATGCTTCTTCATAAGTAACTCCATAAGTGGTGAAGTCATCCATGTAGATCTCCATAGAATCATGAGAAATGTCAGCAAAAATACTGATCACTACCCTTTGAAATTTTGCAGGTGCATTACATAGGCCAAAAGGTAAGATAGAGTAGGAAAAAGTGCCCCATGGACTGGTAAAAGTTGTTATGTCTTGATCCTTAGGGCAATTCTAATTTGATTATACCCACTATATCCATCCAAAAAGGAGAAATACTTTTTACTAGACGATGGGTCTAGCACTTGGTTAACAAATGGCAGTGGAAAGTGATCCTTTTTAGTTGCTATGTTCAACTCCCTATAGTCTACACAAACTCTCCATTTTCCACCTTTTTTAGGAACAATCACCAATGGAGATACCCATTGACTATCTGAAATGGGGTAGATAAAACCAACATCAAGCAATTTTTGGTACTCTTTTTCAACTATTTCCCTGAGTGCTAGGTTTATCCTTCTTTTATGTTGCCTAACAGGTGAACAGTCTTCCTTAATATAGATCCTATGAGTATAGAGTTGAGGATCTATTCCCTTCATATCCCCATAGTCCCATTCAAAAGCTTTGTGTTGATCTTGCAACATTGTGACTAGGGTAGTTTGTTGAGATTGAGGCAGCTTATTATTGATGTTCAGACAGCAGCCTAGAGACACTTCTACTTGCTTGGTAAGATCATTCATGGAGGCTGTTGATAAAGGTAGTGTCTGTATTTCACGTGGAAGAAAATTATGATGAACTATAGGAAATTTAGGTGGCAGGCTCTTAGGATTCAGTTGCTACAGGAAACACTGTTGAAGACAACTATCTGGAATAGATGGGCTACTCAGATCAGAGTTGGACTGCAAAATGTGTAAAAGCAGGCCATCCTCACTTTGAAGTTGGGAAAACGGATTAGTTTGCAGCATCATTAGTTGAGCCAATGAATTGACTTCTTCAGTTTCCTCTCCTAAATTTGGCCAAATTGGTTGAGACAAGTCTGGCTGAGGCTAGGCAGGTAGGTATAAAGCCAATTTCTTTCTTGATTGACCATCATAAATTGTCGTGTCTCTTGAATGACATCCTATAAAAGCATCAACTGTGGCTAACCATGGTCTACCTAGGATGATATGATATCCTCCCAAAGTTTCCTTAATGGAAAATATGGTGAAATCTACTGGGTATTCCCAAGACTCAAGGATGACAATGACATTTTCTACCACTCTATCAGGTGTTACTGTGGAACTATCAACAAGCTGCAGGATAGTAGGTGTAAACCAAATGGTTAGGATATTTAAATACTCCATAGTATGCTTGGTCATTACATTGATGGCTACACCAAGGTCAATCAAAATATTCTTTACTATCTATTTTTACCACAGGACTCCCAGGGTCAGTATATTTTGGAATGACTACCTTCCCTAACATAATATCTGCTAACTATCCTAAAACATGGATAGTTTGGGGATCCTTTTTCTTTCTTCCTGGTTTCTTTAAACATGCCTCCTTAATGGATTTTTCATAAATTGGGACATCTTTAATGGCTTGAAAAAGGAGAATTTGAATGTGTACATTCTTTAGTTGATCCAAAATATCAAAGGTAGGCTCTTCCATAGACTTGGATGTAGTAATTTGCAATCTCTGAGGAAAAGGCAGTTTGGCCTAATGCTGCAGGACAGGCTCCTTAGAGACAGTATCTGATATAGGTATATGTTTTATAGGATCAATAGGTTGTTCAGAGGCAGAGTCTAGAATCTCTATAATTACAGGCGGCTGTGGAGCAAGGAGAGTGGTTTCAGACTTGAGATGGATATCATTAATATTTAGGGCATAAGTTGGATATTGATTGGTTTCTATAAAATACATAGGTTGTTGTTTGCTGCTTATTATTAGGATTTGGCAATGGCTGAGTAGGAATAGGCATTTTATTTGGAGGGCCAATATTTGCTGCAGGTGCTGCAAGAGGTGGCATGAGGGCCAGAGGTTGTGGCTGCTGAAGATGCAGGGATCTAGGGGATTGGTTCTGCCATTGTTGTGAACCTCTCCGTTGAGGATTTTGCTGCCAATTACCTTGGGGTGGAGTCCATTGTCCTTATGGCTGCTGCCAACCTCCTTGAGGAGATTGCCATTGAGGACTCTGATAGTTAGGCCAGTGTGGTTGAGAAGTATTCCAAGGTGGTGATGGGCCATATGTAGGTTGCCATTGGTTATTGTAATTAGAATAAGGATTACCAAAATTCAAAGGGTCTTGAGGCATACCTTGTCTTTGAGCCCATGGTATCCTTTTTGCAATGAATAATACTTGATCATCATCACCCTCTACTATCTTAAAATTAGTAGGTAATTGCTTAGCCTCCAGGTTAGCCACCATATTACATCTACAGTCACGTTTCTTCTATCTGCAATGTGGACAGAACTCAGCCAAGATTGCTTTAGCTTCCTCATGTTTCTTCCAAGCTTGCATAGTATCCAACTGTGTAGCCACATTGTTTATGATATCCTACTTGAAATTAGACAACAAATGTGTGATCTCCATCCATGAAACTCCATTAGTAGAAGACTTTCCCACTGTGGCTTGATGACCTCTACCCTTCTTAACAATTGCTCAACATTAGTTGCGACATATGTTCTTGATATCATCCCAAGGCACTTGGGTTATATCTCCTCCTCCCATCAGATCTAGGGCATCTATACGGGTGTCACTGATTCCCCTTAGAAAAAGTAGTTTATGAGATTCTTCATTGAGAGTATGGTCTGAATTCTTTTTCACGGAAAACAAGAATCTTGAGATATAGTCTTCTAGGCTTTCATCCTCCTTTTGTTGAATTCTGAATATATCATCACCCTTACCACCACTCTTACAATATTCCTTGTATTTCTTAAAAAAATTTGTTTGAATAACTGCCCAACTATCAACAACATCCCTTCCTAAACTCATAAACCATCTAAGAGCTCCCTCCTTCAAAGTAGTAGGAAACAACTTCAGCCTGTGAGTATGAAGTGTAATCATAGCTACGACAGAGGATGTCAAACTCAAACAAGAAAGTGTCTAGGTCCTCTGTAACTAGTCCATAGAACTTGGGAAGTAATGAAGAAGGAATATTTTTAAGGTTATCATTATCTTGCTGAGCAATGATGGGGAATTCAAAAGTAGGAGGTTGATTAGGTGGATTACGTGCCATATTTGCTTAGAGTATCAAAGCAAATGCATTTTCTTGAGGTTCTTCGTCAGCTGGGACAAATGGCAATTCAACAAGTAGGTTTTCAGCAAATGGATTGATATCTTGGTCTCCTCCTTCCTCAAATGGATTATAAGTTGGTTTAGAATTATTATCAATGAATGGAAGGTTAGGGAGGAATCTTCCCAGAGCGTCTCTTCTTATATACATGCAATAGAATTAACTGTAAATTGAAGGAATTTGAAAATTCTTGAATAAACACACTAAACTACTACTAACAATGACTATGACAGGTTCTTATCTTGACACCATCCCCAACAACGGCGCCAAAAATGGTCGATTCCACAAAAGGATATAAAACATCATGGAAAATCCTAACCTGGGAATTGGACATTCCAGCAGGTGACTAACATCTTCTTATGGTCATTCATTTACATTGTCAAACCAGGGAATGTATACTTGAAATGGAGCGGCACTGTATGTGCACTAAGAACCAGTTTCAATCACAATTTACCATAAATAAATGCTTGCAAGGAATTCTACTTATGCTGCAAGAATGTAATGTAAAGTCTTCTTAACTTAAGCATAACTTAATCAAAGCAGAAATCATGACAACTATTACTAAGAAACAAACTATGAACTGGTCTTATGCTGTAGGAACAAACACAGGGATGGATTCCTGATGCTGCAGGAACAATATAAGACTAAGTTTGTGCTGAAACCTTCAAGAATGAAATCTAACTTATAATCAACAAGAGATAAATAACTAACTACAGATACTCACTAAGTGGGCCCCCTTAGCAAGCATCAACTAGTTTATGCAAGAATTGAACTCAAAACTTCATCAACTTTTATTCATAAACTTGGAATCATATACATTGATTGTTCTGCTTGTAAGAAAACTAACACAAAACATTGTTTCTCATTATAATACTAACTTTAACACACTCTGTTGCTCACTCACATAGGAGGAACACTTATTTATATTAGAAAAGAAACTAACTAGCTAACTCTAACAGAGAAGACATGGACATAAATGCATCCTGAAATCGAGGAACATACTTCTCATAAATGAAGGCATATCTGTTCAACACGATTAAGAGAGAATTTACTATTCCAATCTTCCTAGATTAATGATCATTTAGATTTCCTCCCAATGACCCAGTTAGAGTCTTTGCTAGAACAACTTTCTCGATGTCGTGCTGGAAATGGTATTTAGTGCAGGGTCAAGATCTGCTACGCTTTGACTCCTTCATGCTTCCTTCAACAACCTGTGATGCACATGGTGACAGAAGTGAAAGAAAGCATGTGTGGAAAATAACACGATACACATTCATTAATCACATATTAAATCCATTTCATTATCCAAAAACCACATGCATTATATTAGTCATTCGAGAGGTCAAATAGGGAAATTAATACAGACACATAGAGATGTTAAGCTGTAGGAATATAGGAATGTGTTGCTAAAGGATACTGCCTAATTTTAGATAAAAATCCTTTAATCAAAGAGTTAAAACAACCATCAAAAATAAGAGTAAGGGTATTAAAAATACATCATAATATTTAAATTGTGAGCATATTTTGAGCTCATCAAGTGTTGTGAGGCCTTTCACCTTACAACCCAACCCATGAACCCTAGTAGGTGTAGTTGGAAGGTTCTGTAAGTATTGTGTAATGAAGCCTTAGTTGGGTCACGGTACAATTCTAAACCTTTGGGGGGCTTTGAGAGAGTATCATTTAGTGTGTATGATGGCCTCTTTCCTACATCTACCTATAACCTCTATGTAGCCTGCAAGTAGTAGTCTAGGTGTAACCTTCACCTCATAGGATCTATTGATGGGTTTTAATAGAGATCCATCTCCTCTTTATATCCTTGCACGAATCAATGAAAACACTATAACAGGTGTTCTTATTGACCTAATGTCTTAGGTGAATATCATAACTGAGGAGATTATGTTAATTAACTTCTTGCATAAAGATGGGTACAACAGACATGTGAGCACCATCTGTACACATAACATACTTTCCATACCTCCCCTTGGTAGTATTGTTTTGTCTATCCTTGTTAGACCTAAATCTATAAACCTACTATTTGACATAATCTTGGGGTCTGAACTCTTCAAAGTGAAGCTGGGTATCCCCTATTTAGTAGCTATGAATGCAACTCCCTTAGTTGTGCATAAGTGTTTGAAGTTTATACATGAGGGTTTCGTACATGTGATTCATGACACTAGATACAAACCACCAGTTATGCATGAAAAATATTCCTTAGACCACTTTTGGTTGACACTCGTTGGTCCTCTCCCACCTAGAAAGGACCTATTGTACTAGACTTATTAGAAATACAAGAAAGGGAATTTAACACCTAAAGTATGGTACCCTCCATCACCTTATGTAAAAGTTGACAGTGATGCCACCAAGGCCCATAGAAGGAAGAGCAGAAGTGCTCTTGAGGTTCCTCTTCTTCCTCTTTCGTTGTCCAACTTGACACTTCTTCTTGCCCTATTGTGGCACCATCATATTCTGTTTCATGCTTGTGGAAGAATCTTATGGTGCCTGCTTGGTGAAATATTAAGCGTCCCACATTTGAGCTTATTGTTCTTCCCATGGAGCCTAGGCCCATTTGATATGGTAGAAGGGTCCCCATAGGGAATCCTCTATGTCTCGGTCTCTATGGTCTCCCACTGCTCCTACTCCTAAAGCAGCGAATGGGAAGAGGCCCGTCGTTGAGGCACTAGAGTCAACTCCCCCTATTATTTCTCAACCTCTTCCTCTTACTCTCATTCAGGAGCCTATCCCTCCACTGAAAATGACTATGATGGAAACTCCTATGGCTAAGCATAAGCCTTCTATCCCTTCTTAGCTCCTAGCCTCTATCTCAAAGAGTCATAGAAACCACCTTGCACATGAACACAAGCACTGGTGAAAGGCTCTGGCCGTTGAGAAGACCACTTTGCAGTTTAAGGAAGAGGAGACAACTGCCCCTGCTTCAAGGCCTCCTATTGTGTCCTCATCTTTCCTCCCCTCTACTTCCATTCAACCAACCTCAGTCTCACTTTTGGATCCTACTATGAGTGTGAGTGCACCTAACCCCAAAAAGGTGTAGGTGATTATTGCTCCTTTGATTGAGCCTCCCTTGTTGATGTCCCTTCTAGAAATCTTACCATTCCCTAAACCCATGGACTTGCCAAATACCTCAGTGGTGTCTGCTATAGTTTTCTCCTCCTCCTCCATGCATCTTGCCTTGTCTATGGGGATTTCATATCCTTCGGTGAAGTAGAAGGTAGAGGTTGGACCTTCTAGCAATGGAGGGTAGAAGAGGAGCCCACCCTCTCCAAAGGGTGGTCATAAGCTAGCTTGTTCCATCTTGCTAACAAAACAAGTCTCAGCTTCCCCTGAGTTCGTCACCACTCTTGAGTCACTTGGTGAGCCAAGTGGTGAATCTTGGGCCCTATCCTCTTCATCCATTGAGGTACAACATGGAACTCTAGTAAAGTGCATGTTCAACTCTTTGGATAAAGTTTCGGCCTTGTCGGTGATCTTCACAAAGTCACTAACCATAGCTCCATAAGAGCTGAGAAGAGAAGAACTTGTGGGGGCCTCTTCTTTATCCCTTGTTGTGAGAGGGTCATAAGCTCCTCCCCTTAATATTCCACCACTATAGGCTCATCTTCCTTCCCCTTATAATGATTTGGATTAGGAAGTGGACAACCTCTTGGTCGATGATGTTAGGGGGAGACCTCTTCTTTATCTTTAGATTAGATGTGTGTGTGTTGTGATGTGTTTCCCCATACATGTGTTATGTGTTCTTGGATGACCCTTGTCACCCTTGTTGGTGCTTGGATATAGGAGTGATTTTATGCCGTAAGCCTTCTTCTATTTGTATCATCATTCTTCCTCTATTATGTTCTTTGACTTTCAATAAATTGAGGATCATGCATTCTTCACATAGTCTGATATAGTAGGGGGTTGATGACAACTCATTTATATACTACTATTATACTTATATATATATATGAGCAGCTTTAACCCTGAAATATTAGGTCACCCCTATGTCTCTTGTTCATTATGTTTATTTTTCTCTTTCACACTTTTCTTATCTCTCTCTTCTTTGCTTGAGTTTTCCCTTGTATGTGTGACAATGTTGCTTTCACAATGCTTTGATTTTCAGAAAACACATTTGTTGCCAACAAATATTTTCTCGAAAGTCCTTGCAACCTTTTTTCAAAAATTGCATTCTCGACTTGAACCCCTAGAGGAACATGTTTCCTTCATCATGGGTTCGAAAGAACTTGAGAAATTCCCTCTGAGGTGTGAGTAACCTTTTCCTGCAGGAGAAGCCTCAACCTTCCCCTTGTGAGGGGGAATTTTCTTCCTTTCAAATTCCTTGATCAATGAACTGAACATCTTTCGAAAGGATTCCTTGATGATGAATTGATTTGAGAAAAAATATCTTTTATACTTTCAAAAACTTGTCCCTTGCATGGACACCTCTTCTTTTGAAGGGTTCTCAAGGGACCCCTTTAAAATCCTTCCAACTTGTCAATAGTCTATGCGACTATCCGCTTATTTTCTTGCATGTCTACTTTATTTTCTGGCATGTTCTATTTTTGGATTAACATGTTGCTTTATAGGTGCACCTATAAAGCCACTTTCAAATTTGACTCTATGGAGTCCCCTTACATCTGGGCTTCCCTCATGAGAGAGAACTTGGGGGTTACCTTCTTGCAAGTTTGTGTGCCTATAAGGAACTTACTTCACTGGGCTTCCTTCATGAGAGAGAACTTGGGGGTTTCCTTCTCGCAGGTCTGCGAGCCTATGAGACACTTTCATTCTACAATATTTGTCCATCATTGGTTTGAGGGCCTTCAGTGTACTTTGTGCAACTTCATAGTTCTATGGAGCTATGGAGTCCTTTTGTTTGAAACTCCTCAAGGAGAGTACCTATGGAGTCATTTTCCTACCCTGTGCTTTCGAGTATGCCAAATCATAGTCTACATCCTTGATGGTTTAGGTATACATTTCTAACCTTACTGACTCTTTGATCTACTTTACTGAACACTCATCGATATTCATGCTCACTAAAGTGGGGGCAAAATGTATAGGAGAAAATTTACACCCCTTGGGAAATTTCCCTTTTACATAGCCTCACCTTAGAAGATAAAATCTGAAGAAAAAATTCCACATCATCCACTTTCCTTTCATCCACTTGGTATCTATCTTATGCATCAGTGAGATAATATTTGTTGGGGATGCATGCACAATGCATAGTTGTCCCCACTGCACACTATTGTCCTTGATGGATTCCTATATCTAAAGCTAGAAGAGGCATTACACACTTGATTGGGGTCAAATTCTAACATCCCTCTTCGACCAACTGACCCTGAAAATGGTAGATTCTTCCCATCCCACCTTCAAAAACATTCCTTCTCTCTTCATTTCACTCTCTAGACATTCAATCACTCTCTTTAACCAATTTCTCTTCACTCTTTCACTCTCAAGCAACATTCCAACACCTCCTTTTTTGAGCATTGCAGTAGCTTTGAAGATCCATCAACTCCACATTGCAAGTGTGAGGAAACTTTTGAAGTGTGGGATTGGAGTCTTACGAGACCTCCCTTCATCACCATTGTGGCTGTGGTGAATTTTCCAAGTCCATACCTTTCTTTATCCTTCCATTGGCTAGTGATATTTTGGGTGGAGGTGTTAATGCTTCACTCCTCTCCTTTGTGATTTGATACAGTAGCATTGTATTGTTTGTAGTGTTCATTTCTATATATTCCTTCCTTTATTGCACATATTATCTTTTTCCTTTTTGGCTATCTATGGAGGCGCAAACACCAAAATGGGGGTTTGACTAAGGCAGGCCCCTATACAGCCCCCAACAATTTTCCCTCTTTCTTGTGTGTAGGTGAACGCGCACGTGGAGCTAGTTTTTTGAAGCTTTGCAACATGAGCATGAATTATGGATGGTTGTGCTGGTTGTTCCTATGTTGTCATTGATTTCAACATGGTAATAACTACATGATAATAACTACATGATGATAACTACATGGTGATAACTATATGGGAAGTTTTCTTGGTTTAATAGAAGTTGTTCTCTATTAGTAATACTCATTTGTGATAGATTAGTTTGTTGGTATTTGATTCTGAAACTCACTACAAGATCTGATATGACTCTAATCTCTTAACCATGTTTTATTGAATCATTCAGACTACTATTTCCTACATCTTGAGATGTCTTTTGCTATGAACAGAAAGTTATCTCTAAAAATTTTTAACTCTATATCCTACTATTGTTTTGTGTGAGGTATACTATGTGGGAGACTCTACATTCTACTAAGGTGAACATTCTTATATTGCAATTTTGCTGATAGTCCCTTGACTAGTAGTATGATGGGAAATTACTGTGTTCTCAGACCTAGAAGGTGTTTTGTTTGAGGATTATTTGTTGGTTTGGAGAATTATGTTTTAGTCTTGGTTGACTTAGAGAATGAAATATATTATGAAGACTAATAGCTGACTTGGCATAATGCACTACATGGATAGAATGTTCAGATCTTATATGGTACCGTCGAAGAAAGGTTTTGATTATTTTTTGTTCATCTAATTAGGCTGACCTAATTGATGAATAAGATATAATTGTATATATATAAGATAAAATAAAGAGAAAGTGTATGGGAAGGTACATGTGCATGTGTGTGTGCAAGCAAGTGAACAGAGGAGAAGATCAGAGCCTAAATGATTTAACAGTAGTACAAATTTGTTGAGCGATGTAGTACTTTATATTTTGAGCTTCAGTGGAATTGAACCCTCCACATTGAAGGTCTATTTCATTAGTTAATTCTTTTGGAAATGATCTACTATCATTGTATCTTGGTAGTGAGCCATCTTTTGTACTCAAGCTATGAGCCTTTTAAGGATAGTGAGTCCTGGTAGTGAGACCCATAATATTTTGTATTCAGATATAATATATTGTGAGTTAACCCTCACCGTGGTTTTCCCCATTCTGTGTTTTCCATGTAAAAATCCTGGTGTTCATGTGTATGATTGCATTGACATGTTTCTAGGTTCTCTCTTGTTGATTCAGTCAAAATTTTGATAATGGTTAAGTGGATTTTATCATGGGTTTGTGAAATACTAATTCACCCCCCCTCTCAATATTCTGAATGTTCAACAATTGTTATCAGAGCTTGGTTCCTTGGAAGAAGCCTAATAGCTTGAGGAAGGTCCTAGAATTTGAATAAGAGAAATTTTTTTCTTTAGAAATAGTCTCTACCAAATTTGCAAAAGAAATGGAAGCCTTGAAGGAAAAGTTGATAAAAGAAAATGATCACATTGAAAAGGTACAAAGTATAAGTATGGATGCATGCTATCTGTTGACTGAAGGAGAAGAAATCATCACTAGCCTACTAGAACAATTGGATGAGAAGAAAATAACTGAAGAATGTTAGGAAATTGAAATTCAAAAGAAGATTGATGAATGTGCAAAGCTTGAATTAGAAGTAGAAATCCTAAGAACTAATCTGGAAAGGGAAATGAGTTTTGAAGATGCATTTTAAGATAAGCTCAGTGATGCTTGATGAATTGATTACCTCTAAAAGATTGGAAATGGATAAGAGTGGTTTAGGGTTTGAAGAAGGTCAGAGTTCTAAAGAGAAGCAACCCACTAGTAAGATGTAGTACAAAATAGACAAATCAAGGAGTGAAGAAGAAATTCTAGAAAAATTCCTATCAAACGACATGATGCAAAAAGGTATTTATACCTCAATGGTGTTTATCATTCCAACAAGAAATTTGGTCATAAGGAAAAGGACTATAAAATTAATGTGAATGATTCTAAGGGAAAGAAGAATGTATATAAAGACAACCTCTTGGATAAAAGGGAAAATGGAAAGAAGAATGTTACTTGTTGTAAGTGTAGAAAACTAGAACATACTAGTAGTAACTGCGAAAGAAAGAACATCTATCCAGTGAAGAAGAATGATCAAACCTTTGATCCAAAAAGGTAAGAAAATAAATGGAAAGGATTTGGAGAAAAGGAATCATCAGTCTTATTTGTGCTGACCTCTGATATAGATACTCCCGTCAATTTATAAATAAAAGCAGTGGCTAAGGGGAAGCAATCATTAGAAAATATAATAAACCCCCTCATTGGTACTTGTGGCATATCATGACAAAAGTATATTTAATGTGGTAACAATATTAAGGCATTTTATCAGTTGCATGTGTGAAGAATGAGGTCTACAAAATTTGAAAGAATGGAGGCGTACACATTTTTTGAGGCAATCTACCTGCAAGTTGAAACATTTACTGCAAAATCATTTAGAATGAAAGGAATAAGTTTAGATAAAATTAAAGTCCTATGTATTTTCAAAGAAGCATGCAAAGGAAGTTTAGAAGGGAATTTAGAGTTTCAAAATTTTAAGAAAATAATAGATGAATTCAAAGTGAGCTCTAGAAATATGAAATATATACATTTCTTGGTTGAAATTTTCAGAGGTATTCTTGTTTGCACAATCTTTTACTTTTATTGATGGATAATTCAAATATTGTGAATTGTACAGATAAAGCTAGGTTAAAGAGATATATGAGGAATGTGTCAGATGAATTTGTTGGTGCATTCTCTTGCATCCCTCTGAGAGTGTTTCCTTTAGAAGATATCTATGCATTTTTTTACAGTAAGATTGAAGAAATGTCATCATTTCAATTGAATGTGCTTTGGGAAAACAAATTGAAAGAGAGCCATGATGTCTACAGAGCATTAGTTGAGAAAAAGTAGTATTTTTGGAGGAAATTTACTTTGTTTGAATTTGAGAAGTATATTTGAATGGTATTGAGCAGAATTCATGATAAATCTTTGTGGATTGATGAGGCACATATGGTGACCAGAGAAGCAGTTAGAGATGTAACTAGTTTATGTTCCTCTAGACCAGTTCCTAAAATGAAGGCTATGAATGAGAAAGAAATAATTTAGGTTACATGTGCAAGTTCTAAAAGAAAAGAGATTGGTTTTAGATTGATTGTTGATCTAGTAATAAGTTATGCTACTAGGGTCATATGTCATAAAGTTTGTATCCCTGACAATGACTCTAAAGTTTCTACTACTGCGGTGAATATTGATGCTGATATGGTAATAAGAGGTATGAAATATGACTTGTGTGAACTGCTTCACATACATATTTTGAAGAATTTAAGGGAGATCAAGAAGAGAAAAAAGAATACATTTTTGTATGGAAATTTGGTTGTTTTTCAACTCTTTTACTTTTTGAAAGAGTTACCTTTAATAGGATGGTTAGAATGGTCAAATTCAGAGCCTATTTCCTATCAAATTAGGAACTTCATGATAAATCTTGGTAGTTTGGATGCACAAGAATCTTCCCTTGCTACATCTTTTGGAATATTTTAGATGAGGATGAAAAAAAGGTCTAGGATTCCAGTAAGTGTTGTGGAAAGATACTCCAGAAGCATAAATTTTCTTGTGTCTATAGATTTTTGTCACATGGAAGTAGTTGAATCAAGGTTAGTTTGGATATCTGATTTGGATTATGAAGTATCAGAGACTGGAATTGATAAATATGCTAAAATTCTCTTGGAAATCCCTAAGTATCTCAATGAAGAAAGTACCTTCGGTAGCATGACTAGAATAGGGAAGAAAAGGAAGAACAGTGAAGCTAGAAGATGCAGAAGAAAGTAAGCTTGAACATGAGCATGTGAAGGAATGAATATTAAGAGAGCTTTGGAAGATTTGTAGAGGGTTATTCTTGATGTTAATTTTGATTCATCTATTTCTGTTGTGGGGAATCTTTGTGGCATGATTAATTCTTTGAAAGTCTACATCTTTAGACTTGAAATTTCTAATGGAATTAGGTATGATAAAGAAGATTTGAATAATATCAAAGGAAAATGTGTGAATGTAAATGATCGAGTAATGAAGGAATTGGAGAGTGTGCAAGGTTGTGAAAAAGAGGTACACGAACTACTTTCCTTTTGGCTAGATTGGTCTGGCAATACATTGAATATGAGAAATGAGATAAGGATGAGTGAGTCTCGAATGAGCACTCAAATAGATACATATAGGTTAGCAGAGGATAAAGATAATAAGAGGTGGTCCTACATTGTGTAGCATGAAGAAAAATTCTTCTCTCTACAAGATTGAAGGACAAATGTTATCAAGAAGTTTGTGGCACTCAGAGACATGATTAAACTCAAACATACTTCTATTTCTAGTGCTCTTGGATGTATTGGTGAATTATCAAAGATCAATCTTAGTCCTAATACTTTAAGAGATGGTATAGAGTCTCTAACTAAACTTGAGCTATTTTACAAGACTCTAGTCAGTGCAAAAGGTTCATGGGAAGAAGGTAAAGCATCTTGGAAGGCTATCTTGGAGAGTCTCAGAGGTTCTTCTTTAGGTTAATTCAGTGTTCATATCTTTTTGATTAATTTTTGATGCATATGTACATTTATATCCAACCCCTTCCTTTTCCATTGATTTTAAATGGGTGAGAGATAAAGAGATAGAGAGATAAAAATTTAGAGGAATTTTTTTTTGTGAAGAACAATTTTGATAGGGGGAGTTGTCAAAACATTCACTTGTGGTATACTTGATTTTTTTTGTCATTTATGTTGCCATCAATGCCAAAGGGGGAGATTATTGGAAGCTTTGCAACATGAAAATGAAGTATGGATGGTTGTTCTAGTTGTTCCTATGTTGTCATTGATGTCAACATGGTAATAACTACATGGTGATAATTGTTGGACTTTTTCCAATACACCCTTAGAATTCTCTAAAGAATAGCCAACCCTTATAATCAAGAACCCTCAAGATGAATGGTCAACATGATGAGTAAAGTACTCTAGGGTATCTACTCTTTCAATTTAGGCTCTATGGGACCTAGGAGTGTGTTCCTTATTGTATTTATTATGATCTATTTGATGGAGAACACTTCTATGCACAAATTAGTTCCTACCTTTGCAAATAGATGTAACTCACTAAAGATTTGGCCGATCTTTAAGTAAATTATTATCTTATTTACTAAGAAAAAGGATATTTTTCAAACTCACACTTCATAATTGAAATATTTTAAGTGAATTACATTCTTATTCTAAATCCATGGTTAGGTAAATCATCAGCTCATTCAATTGCAAAAATCTCTAAAAAGTAGACCAGTGCTTCATCAGTTGGGCAATGGAGTTGAATATGCAATACCAGTAATACAAAAGTTATTTAACTCAGATAATGGTGGAATATTTTCACAATGATTTGCAATCTGGAAACTCACAATGTCTAAAACATAACATCTTATTAAATCCTATGCAAATTCTCACAAATTTGTGACCCTATTCCAACATTTAATTAACTCTTTGAGTTAAAGCAAAAATAAGGACACACATTCAATTGAGCATTTGAAGATAAATGATAATACCCTTGATATTTTCATTTATGACTTGCAAAAATTTACAAAAGGAGAGTATGTGTTCCAAAGATAAGATTTGTTTTGATATCAGTAACTTGTATAAAACTAATTTAAGACTACTACATATAAGACTTAACCCAAGACAATTGTACTATTCTATTCATTAGATTTTATAGTATATCCTTTATGTACTTAACTCATACCCAGACTATTTACTAGAATCAAAATTGAACCCTTGTAATGAGCCTTGAAATCCCTTTTATAGACTAAGGGAGCAACAAACATCGAGCTCATTATAGTTACATTTCAAAGGTATTTCATTTCAGCCCAAATTTCAATTTCATTTCAAAAATTCCCCACATGGTTGCTGCAATCATTTGCTAAATGGGGAAAACAAAATCCATAACCACCACCAAAAGAGACAAGATGATGCCACCAAAATTTACCTTTAACCACCAACAAGGAACTACATTCCACACCCACGTCGAATAAAAGTCTTCATAATATTAGCTCCAAGCATCCACAGTCAGTATAAAGACAAAAAACCAACATACATAGAGAATGCAAGAAAAGCCACCACAACAATATCATCACCAAAACAAAAATTAAGACCCAAACACCACCTCCATCACTTATAACCAGAACAAGCACTAGCACTAGAGCCATGGCAGACCCTCCCACTTCATGTTTTTGTGGAAGGAAGGGGAGAAAAAATTGCCCCTTCATCTTTATCTTTACCAACCATAGAATAATCACACCCACTCAGAGTCTTTATAGAAAATGGGGCAACTAATATCACTTCCTCCCTTGGGGATAGCAATTGATTTAGGATCATGAGGTATTATTGGTAACCTGAATTTGTTTCATTCTCAGTGTCTGAGGAGCAATCAATAATGACAATGGGGGAATTCTGCCATCCAAAGGAAGCTTGACCATACCTTATTTTTCTTCACACTCCTCATATAAATTTTGTAGGCTCCTTACCCTTAGCCTCTATTGTTTCTACGGTTGTGACTCAACTTCTTAACCTATGGTTGCTTCTAGTAGCAACTGGTGTAGACTTCTCACCACAGACCTTCTCCTTGGCTTCTTCCTTCAGAGTTGAAGTAGCTTTGGGTATGTTCTGTTCATATTTTGGAACATCATCATGAGATTTTTGCATATTGAACCTCAGGGACCTTAGCACTGATAACACATAAGTAGAAGGCTTACTCATCTTCCTTGAAAATGCAACTTCATGAACACGGAGCACCCCTCTGGAATTCAAAAATTCATACTCTCAATTTCAATGGTGAAAAAAAGGCCATCAACCTTCATTTAATAAGTGAATTAGGTGTACTAATCATAAAAGCTTGGTGAAAATTGGATGAGTGAGCAAGCAATCAATTGACCATTAGCATCCACATCTCCATCGTTAATTAGCCAAGTACATGAAAATTCGTGTATCATTCTCAATGATGACAAGAAATTAATTCCTCTCATGCACTAGGATCAAATTGATCACTCCTATAGAACACACACTATTAATGCATACTCCTTGTAGAGTAGAAATGACTATCACATTCCTATTTTTGATTTTTGAATATTGGTCATCAATTTCATGATGAGATAAAAAATCGAACAGTTCGGATTAAGTCAAATTGGGTTTAAAATATTGAGACCATAGCTTGCCAATTTATGGCCAATGAGAACTTGCTGACTAGGAGCCATATCATTCCATCCACGAGCTCTACCATAATCTACATGACGGTCAAGGAATCCATGCATCCTTCAATTGTGTACCTTGCAAGCATCCGATGGGCATTCATTAAAATGTTGCAAGGTGTGTGATGGATGACTAAGATCTAATTTTCACTCTACATAATAATCGTCGATCTCTAAAACATCAATCGTTGGGCACTTGGACAAGAATTGGGCCCCACCATGGAAAGGACATATGTCAAACCATCGTGTACCTCACAAATATTCTGATGACCACTCTTTAATATATGCGCGATGTGCGATCAGTGGGTGAGATCTAATCTTTGAATCCAATGGGTAGTATTTCTACACATGTCAAACAGTTAGTTTAAAATGGGGCCATGACTAGACTGATGAAAATTAGACCTTTGAGAAAATGACTCAAACATAAGTCTTTTGGAGGTGAAATATTTCACCAAACTTTATGGATATTTGACATGGGACAATGTGTGGGTGACCATATTTCCTAGACAAAAGAGGCCAGTAAATATATACATTCAAAGGCTCAAGTGATAACTAATTCGACCAATGACCGGCTGAAACAAGTCAATACAAAATTAAAATTCCAAAGGGTTTTAAGATAGAATATTATCGAAGAGGGTTCACAGAAAAAAACCCTAACCCCATCCTTAGGCATAAAGGTTGACAATCACAATCAAAGTCATGGTTTGCTCAGAATTTTGCAATAATTTTGGAAGATCTATTAGTGGCTCATGCTCATGGATGTATAAACCCTATGGGTATAGCAAGAATCTAGATCTCAGGTTGAAGTAGACTAGGGCAGAAGAACAAAAAACCCAAGAGCTTGTCAGGACAAGGCAAGCAGACACAACTGAAAAGAAACACGCCAAACCCATGTACATTATTTACAAAACTATACAATGCAATTTTTCTTCTCAGAAGCCACTTTCATTCAATTGGCTTCAATCCTCAAATTGGAGGCCCATGGTCCCTAAAAAAAACTTAGGACTAATTCTTTCCCCTGTCAAAAAATGTGTCTTGTTCTACTTGTAATGGATCAACATGTGTATTGAGCATTTTTAAAAAATCAACATCATCATAATTGACACCATCAATCCCACTTGTTGTAACAATGTCCCATTCACTAACCTATTCCACCATAGTCTCATCTAATTGAATTGATAGGTAAAAACGTCATATTCCACTTGATCATGAGTGTGGAAACCACATTGAATTTGCACATCAAATTGAAATCCTTCATAAACTCTTTGATGCATGTTGAGCCAGTATTCCCTTGATATATCAGAAAGATAAAATATAAATTCAAGAGAACCTTTACTTTGCTTTACATAGGTGTGGTCCTTATTGGATGAGAACAAGTCCATAATTAAGCCGAGAAGATGAGGGGCATCAACAAAGAATTTGACTGCACATTCATATTGATTAAAATCATACTTCATGCTATTTGCATCCCTAAATTGCTCTTCACATAGATCAAAAAATTTTGTAATATCAACACAATATAAAGATTCATCAAATCGTTTCTCCTCATCAACATGCAAAAAAGCTACTTCATGACCAATGTACCCATCCGGGTGCACAACTTGATCATCCAATAATAGGCCCCTTCCTTCATCCATGTATATGTCATCCCTATTATCATGTATGGTTGGCAATTCAGCCATTGTTTCAAGCATACAACCATGTACCATAGGAACATGGGCATGTTCATCTACATATCCCTCAATACTAGCACCGTATTTAGGATTGTCACCATGGACAATGACATTTTTATCTTCAAATTCTTCACCATGTATGCAATTGTCATGTTCAATTAACATCAATCCTGAGTTACATTCTCGGTAATCATCAAATATGGTTTTCTCATTCACTTGTGAACAAGTGACTTCACCAATGCTTATACCATTGCATCCTTCATGTGATTGGGGAAATTTTGACTTAAGGTCACGGTCCTCAAAAATACAATCAGAAACCTTAATGTTATCCTGGTATTCATTCCTTCTCGCCTTGTTTACATCATATCCCATATATTCATAAGTGTTATTTTCCAAGAACCCATCAGCATGTTGCTTTGCTTGTTTAAGGCCACACTCAAGACCTATGTTAGGTGCATCATCATAATTTTCAACAAAGAGTGGGTTATTCCTACACTAGTAAGGATCATCATTTATTATCTCACATAATGGTGAGGGTTCATCATATAGGGGATTCTACCAGACCTTAATTGTTATCATACAAACCCCTAATTTCTTAGTATGAGGATCTCGATCCCTAAAATCATCAATGCATTCAGAGTCATTATAATCAGTTGAAGAGAAAACATATATATTTTCAACACCATCTTATGGCTGCCAACTTATCCTCTACTCAGAGCTAGAGATTCCATCTCTATTTCATAAGAAGAATTATAATCAATAGAGGATTGACCAAGATCAATTCCATCAACTTGGTCATTGATTTGTAACACAATATCAACACCATGTACACCATTTTCATTAATCAAATCAGCACATAGGACTTCCTCTTGCATTCCCTGTATTTCTCATAATCTAGGACATCCCAAGGATGATAATCATGCACCACTACCATGTCTTCATATGGTGTATCTTCATCTTCACCATTGTTTCATGGATCTGCATCTATGTTTCTTGTGAAATGACAACAATCATTAATCAAATGTTCACATTTTATTACATTCTCCTCACTCGCTTGCACTACTTTTTGATCTTCCTTAGCATGATAATTATTATTGAAATTTTTAGAGATAAAATGTTGTACATGATCATATTTGATCTCCTCTATAGTCCTTATCCAATCAACCACCTGATCAAGACCATGAGGCTTCAATTCTTCTGGCAATTCACTCAACCCTAGCTTGTAAACCTCACAAAACAAATCAATGATTATTGAATCATTAGGTCTAACACTCTTGGGTACCTTTATTAAGGCATCCAAAAATCTTGAGAACAAGTCATAGGGAGATTCCCTTGTATGTATTTTCATTTCATACAGATTCTGGATAGAAGACATTTGGTCAATTTTGCCTGAGTTTTGTTGGTGCGTAGATGGAATTTGATTACAGCACGCACATTGTGGTGATGGAGAAAACACAACAGCAGAGACATTTTCAGCTTGAAATATAATTTTACCACCTAATACATGTTGTTCATTTACATGAAATTTACTTTATTCACCCACATTAGTAACCAAATGTTCTTTCATAATTGAGTACCTCAAATTGTTTTCAATATTCATGGAAATTTGATATGCTTGATGCAATGTGCTAGGATCTTTATCCCTTAACAAGTAACTCGTCTTACTATCAAATGCACCAAGGTACACAACCAAACATTCAACATCATTTGGTCTCATATTCTTAGGGATATCCCTTATAACTTTCATGAATCTAAGATTAAAAGTAGGGATCAACTCATCTCCACTTCTACGTATTTCCATAACATTTTTTCTTACTACATTTGGATTTACTCTCTCACTAAATTATTCCATGAATATCATTTTAAATTCAACCCAAGAATGTATAGATGTTAGTAGAAAAGAAAACCAGCCTCTCGCATCTCCTTACAAAGATTGAACAAACAACTTCATGACAAAATCCTCAAAGTCCAATTCATAATCCCCCATCATATTAGCAAACTCCTGCAGATGTATGCTTGTTGATTCAAAATTTTCACCAGTAAACTTTGGTACCTTATCTTTGATATTTGGTGGTACAACATTTGGATAACCACAAATATTACCAAAATTAATGTCCTTGTACCTCTCAGTACTAAAAATTCCTTGACATAACAAAGGTTTTCTGTTATGCATGGTTACATTCACATCCACACCAGGATGTGCAGCTTGACAATGCATTCTCACACCTTCAAGAAGGATTACATAATTTTCTTTGAAATTACACAAATTAATGCAAATTCCTTTTGCAATTACGACATTAAGCCTTTACAATGCAAACTTCTTATAAAATTTTCTTAAGATCTTAAAGTGTAACATGCTTCTTCATGATAATGTACAAATTTCAATTCACATTCTAAAAGCATGTTAAATTTCCATTATTATTCCCTCATTTAGTGATACTTCACCTAATAGGGAATCAATTAATATAAGACTTCTCATAAAAAATTTTCAAACAAAATAATGCTTTCTTTAGATTTATGAGAATACTAGGAAACTTGTAGCAACTATTTACCCTTTTCTTAACCAAAAATTTTGTTGATGCACAAATTCTCTTACATTTTAATTGATTATTTTAGATAGAGTCACCACTTCCTTTCATAGAGGAATTAACTTCAATAGCATGAAGTTCCTTCAAGAGTAAATCTCATTCTGGGTCTTCACCAATAGTGGAGTCACACTCAAATTCTTTGATCTTTGTTGCAATCAAACCTTTTCTAGGTCTAAGAACTTCTCAATTATATGGAAGAGATGTTTAGATCCACCAAACAAATGAATATATGCAAATGGATATTTCTCTTATTTTCCCTAGCGGAGTCACCATTCTTTTGTTGTTTTTTCTAGTACACCCTTAGAATTATCTAAAGAATAGCCAACCCTTAAATCAAGAATCCTCAAGATGAATGGCCAAAATGATGAGTAAAGGACTCTAGGGTCTTTACTCCTTCACTTTAGGCTCTATGGGACCTAGGAGGGTGTTCCTTATTGTGTTCATTATGATCTATTTGATGGATAAAACTTATATGCACATATTGGTTCCTACCTTTGCGAATAGATGTAACTTACTAAATATTTTTCTGATCTTTAAGTAAATTATTATCTTATTTAATAGGAACAATGAGATATTTCAAACTCATGCTTAAAAATTGAAAGATTTTAAGTGAATTGTGTTCTTACTATAAATCCATGGTCGGGTAAATCATTAGCTCATTCAATTGCAAAAATCTCTAACAAATAGACTAGTACTTCATCAATTGGGCAATGGAGTCAAATATAAAATACCAACAATACACAAGTTATTTAAAACAGATAATGGTGGACTAGTTTCACAATGCTTTGCAATCTGAAAACTCACAGTGTCTAAAAAGTAACTTCTTATCGGATCCTATGCAAATTCTCACAAATTTGTGACCCTGTTCAAGAATTTAATTAACTCTTTGAGTTAAAGAAAAAATAAGGACACACATTCAATTGAACTTTTGAAGATAAATGATAATACCCTTGATATTTTCATTTATGACTTGCAAAAATTTACAAAAGGAGAGTATGTGTTCCAAAGATAAGATTTGTTTTGATATCAATAACTTGTATAAAACTAATTTAAGACTACTACATATAAGACTTAAACCCATGACAATTCTACTATTCTATTTATTGTATTTTATAGTATATCCTTTATGTACTTAACTCCTACTGAGACCATGTATTGGACTCAAAATCAAACCCCTATAATGAGCCTTGAAATCCCTTTTATAGACTAAGGGAGCAACAAGCATCATGCCCATTATAGTTACATTTCAAAGGTATTTCATTTTAGCACAAATTTTAATTTCATTTCAAAAATTCCCCACATGGTTGCTTGCAATCATTGGCTAAATGGGGAAAAAAAATCCATAACCACCACCAAAAGAGACAAGCTGATGCCACCAAAAGTTACCTTTAACCTCCAACAAGGCACTGCATTCCACACCCACACTGAACAAAAGTCTTCATAATATTAGCTCCAAGCATCCACAATTAACATGAAGACAAAAAACCAACATACATAGAGAATGAAAGAAAAGCCACCACAAAAATATCATCACCACAGCAAAAATTAGGAGCCAAACACCGTCTCCATCACCTAGAACCATAACAAGCACTAGTACTAGAGCCACAATAGACCTTCCCACTTCGTGTTTTTGTGGAAGGAGGAGAAGAAACAACTGCCCCTTCTTCATCTTTATCTTTACCAGCCATAGAATAATCATGCCCACTTGGAGACTTTATAGAAATTGGGAGAACTGATGTCACTTCCTCCCCTAGGGCTACCAATTGATTCAAGATCATGAGGTATCATTGGTAACCTGAATCTATTTTGGTCTTAGTGTCTGAGGAGCAATTGATAACAACAATGGGGGAATTCTACCATCCAAAGGAAGTTCATCCATACCTTATTTTTCTTCGCATTCATCATAAAATTTTTGTAGGCTCCTTACCCTTATCCTTTGTCATTTCTGCGGTCGCAACTTGGCTTCTCAACTTATGGTTACTTTTGGTAGCAACTAGTGTAGACTTCTAACCATATAACTTCTCCTTTCCTTCTTCCTTTAGAGTTGAAGTAGCTTTGGGTACATTCTATTTGTATTCTGGAACATCATCATGAGATTTATGCATATTGAACCTTAGGGACCTCTACACCGATAACATAGAAGTAGCAGGCTTACTCATCTTCCCTAAAAATGCAACTTCACAAACATGGAGCACCCCTCTAGAATTTAGGAATCCACACTCTCAATTGCAATGGTGAAAAAAAAGGCCACCAAACTTCATTTAATGAGTGAATTAGGCATGCTAATCATAAATGCTTGGTGAAAATCACACGAGCGAGCAAGCAATCAATCGATCACTGGTGTCCACATCTCCATCATTAATTGGCCAACTTCATGAAAATCCATGTATCATTCTCAATGATGATAGGAAATTAATTCCTCACAAACACAAAGATCAAATTGATCACTCCTATAGAACACACACCATTAATGCATACTCCTTGCAGAGTAGAAACAACTATCACATGCCTATTTCTTATTTTTGAATATTGGCCATCGATTTCACGATGAGATAAAAAATAGAACAGCTTAGATTAAGTCAAATCAGGTTTAAAATCCTGAGACCATAGCTTGCAAATTTTTGGCCAATGAGAACTTGCTGACTGGGAGCCACATCATTCTATCCATGGGCTCCACCATAATCTGTATGGTGATCAAGAAATTCATGCATCCTTCAATTGCATACCTCACAAGCTTCCGATGAGCATTAATTAAAATGCCATGAGGTATGCGATGGATGGCTAAGATCTAATTTTCACTCTGCATAATAACCATCAATCTCTAAAACATTGATCGTTGAGTGCTTGGATAAGGATCGAGCCCCATCCATGGAAAGGACATGCATCAAACCATTTTGTACCTTGCACATCTTCTAATGACCACTCTTTAATGTATGCATGTTGTGTGATTAGTGGATGAGATCTAATCTTCCAATCCAATGGGTGAGATTTATGCACATGCCAAAAATTTAGTTTAAAATGGGGTCATGACTAGGCTGACAACAATTAGACCCTCAAGAAAATGACTCAAACATAAGTCTTTTAGAGGTGAAATATTTCACCAAACTTTATTGATATTTGACACAGGACAATGTGTGGGTGACCATATTTCCTAGACAAAAGGGGTCGGTAAATATACACATTCAAAGGCTCAAGTGATAACTAATTCGACCAGTGACCAGCTGAAACAAGTCACTACAAAATTAAAATGCCAAAGGGTTTTAAGATAGAAAATTATCAAAGAGGGTTCACAAACCAAAACCCTAACCCCATCCTTAGGCACAAAGGTTGACAATCAAGATCCAAGTCATGATTTGCTTGAAATTTTGCAAGAATTTTAGAAGCTCTATCAATCATTATATGAGAAGTTTTCTTGGTTTACCAGAAGTTGTTCTATGCTAGTAATACTCCTTTGTGATGGATCAGTGTGTTGGTATTTGAGTCTGAAACTCACCGCAAGATTTGATATGACTCTAATCTCTTAACCATGTTTTGTTGACTCATTCAAACTACTATTTTCTGGATCTTGAGATGTCTTTTTCTATGAACAAAAAAAATATCTTTGATAGAGTTTAACTCTATATCCTAATATTGTTATGTGTGAGGCATACTATCTGGGATACTCTACATTCTACTAAAGTGAACATTCTTATACTACGGTTTTGATGATAGTCTCTTGATTGGTGGTATGATGGGAAATTAATGTATTCTTAGATATGGAAGGTGTTTGCTTTGAGTATTATTTGTTGGTTTGGAGAATTGTGTTTTGGTCTTGGCCAACTCAACAAATGCAATATATTATGAAGACTAATAGCCAACTTGGCATAATGCACTACATGCATAAAGTGTTCAAATCTTATATGGTGTCGATGAAGAAAGGTTTTGATTATTTTGTATTCATCCAATTAGGCCGACGTAATTGATGAATAAGATATACTTGTATATATATAATATAGAAGCAAGAGAAAGTGTATGGGAATGTACATGTGTGTGTGTGCAAGCAAGTGAACATAGGAGAAGATTAGAGCCTAAATGCTTTAATCTGTACTACATATTTTTTGAGTGATGCAGTACTTTATATTCTAAGCTTCAGTGGAATTGAACCTTGCACATTGAAGGTGTATTTCATCAGTTTGTTCTTTTGGCAATGAGTTACTATCATTGTATCTCGGCAGTGAGCCATATTTTGTACTTAGGTTGTGAGCCTTTTAAGGACAATGAGTCCTAGAAGTGAGCCCCATAATATTTTGTATCCAAATATAATGTATTGTGAGTTAACCCTCATTGTTTTTTTTCCCATTCTTGGTTTTCCACGTAAAAATCCTAGTGTTCATGTGTATGATTGTATCGACTTGTTTCTATGTTCTCTCTTGCTGATTCAGTCAAAATTGTGATAATGGTTAAGTGGGTTTTAGTATGGCTTTGCGGAATAGTGATTAACCCCCCCTCATCATTTCAAATGTTTAACACTAGCTGGTGAACTAGTCCTTTTGTGAGATTATCTTCATCAACCTAGCTTTCATTTATCTCCTTTATCATCTTCATCTCTATTTTTTATACTTTATTATTATGTTTACCACGTTAAAATCAACTAGCTATGTTGTTAGTACATTTTTGGGAAATCTTTTTGTACTTGTTATTTTCTAGATGTACGAACACCAACGCGTCGGGATTTCTGATGAGTCCAGTTTATGACTCAAGTTTGATAGAATTTTATTGTCTATTTTCTCTAGTTGTCATACACTTTGATGCTTGAATGTTGATCTTTTTATGATATTTCCTCAAAACCATAGACATTGGGCATAAGCTTATTTTTACAATCTTTAATGATATTGACATGTTATATGAACTATCTGTGTTGATTTTACATGTGGATTAATGAATGTCACTTTAAGATAGTTACATATATGAAATTTTTGTGTGTACTAATATTGTTACGCGGATATAATTAAAGCCCTACAAAATTGAAGAAGATTCTGCCAGCTAGTCATTTACCATAATAGCCAAAAAGGTGGTCATTCAAAGGTCAATGGAGGGAAGATTCTCAACGGTGGGAGATTCCTCATTCAAATCAAAGTTGTAACCACCTTGTAAATGGTCTTAATTATTTGTTGAGCAAATATAGGCATTACTGTTGTGCTAAATCTACATTAAGGAAAACATGGTTGACTAGATTGCGCACATGCATAACCACCTCTCCACTTTTTATGTTTTCCCTAAAGTGGCATCCTCCTAATCTATTAGAGTTGACTGCCTTGCTAGGTGATTAGTTAGTATCTTTTCTCCCTATAAATAAGACTCATATGCTCCTTCAAAAGAGGTTGCTTAATCTGATGATATACTCACATTCTTAGTTTTTCAGTAATATAGTCTTGATGCTCTATTGTAATTGTGTTTTCCAATGAATAAAATGAGTGTATAAGTTCATGCATCTAAGCTTACATTTTTTTTAAGGAATAATCATCCAAGGGGGGCCACTTGGTGAGCATTCCATCCTTTAGCTTAGTTGTTACTTTTGTTCAGTAACTAGCTACAAATCTGGCACTGTCTGTTCCTGTAGCCACTAGAATACCATTTTGTGACTGTTCCTATAGCCAAAGTAGATAGAGTAGTTTCTTGTTTGTTCACTCATATTTTCATTTATGTCATGCATTTCAGCTTAGCATAGTTTTTGGTTGATGCTCAACATTTATGATATTTCTTTCCAAGCAATTTACTTTTAGCATTGTGTCTTTCTTAGTTGTAGGATGAATATGGCTACTTTGGATACTTAGTGCACATACTGTGTTGATCCATTTCAAGTTCACATCCCTAGGTTGACCAGTTAAATTCACCTTCATGATGATTGAAATAGCTATTCATATTAGATGTCTAATCTCTAAATCACAACTATAAGGGCTTACTTGTTAGATCATTTTAGGAGGCCATCATTTTTAGTGCCATTGTCAGGGATGGTGTCAAACTAGGGAGTTCTTTGGAGTCATTGATAGTTTTTCTTCTTGTAGTATTTTTGAAAGTTTGTTATTAGTATGCCCCTCATTTAAGAAAGTAATGATCCACCATTCTTTTGCCAATTCTTTGTGTGAGCTAGTTGATAGTGAGTTGATATCATATGCATAGAGGAAGGAGGAGAGATGCTTATGAGAGATTCCTTCCTAACAATTCTGATCTATTCCAACTAGTTGAGTATCAGAACCTACCAAGAGAAGAAGAAGAAGAGCCATGCCATTTACTGATGCATTTCCTGATCTGACTAGCTCTGAAGTTTCCTCTGAAGACCAAAATCAAATTGAAAACCCCTTTGCTTTGGAACTACATTAGGAAGGCATGGGTGATGAAAATAGAATAGACCTAACCATCCGGCTTTTACTTTCCCCATTGCTCATCAAAATGAAGTAGACAATCTCAAAAATATCCCTGCTTCAATCCTTCCTAAGTTCTATGGACTTGTCATAGAAGATCTTGATACATTCTTGTTCAAGTTTGATATACTTTGTAGGAGTTATGAATATACTACTAATTCCAATAAGCTTAACCTATTCCCTACCACCTTGAAAGAGGATGCATTAAGATGGTTCATGAGCCTAGGAAGAAATACTATGGAGACTTGGAAGGAAATGAATACAAAATTCCTTGAGAAATACAAGGAATATTGCAGGGGCAGTGACATGAGAGGAGGTGACATTTTTAGGATGCAACAAAAGGAAGATGAGAGCCTGGAGGATTACATTTCAAGGTTTCTATTTTTCCTATAGAAATCTCCACACCATACACTCAATGAAGAATCACAAAAATTGTTTTTCCTAAGAGGAATTAATGATAGCTACACTGATTCCTTGGACCTAATGGGAGGAGGAGATATCGCCCAAGTTCCTTGGGAGGACATCAAGAAGATATGTTAAAACTACTCTAGGGTAGCTTCAAAGAAAGGGAGAGCTTACCAATCCTCTATGAGTGAGTCATCTACTAATGGAGTTTCAAGAATGGAGATTACTCACTTGCTGGGAGACTTCAAGAAAGACATTATAAACAATCTAGCTACTTAGCTAGATACACTTCAAGCCAAGAAGAAACAAGAAGAGGCAGAGGTAACATTGGCAGAGTATTTCCCTCATTGTAGAAAAAAGGAATTTAGATGCAAGATGATACCCAATATTGATAGTAAATATATTCCACTTGAGTTCAAGTGATTCCAGGGTGAAGATGAAAAATTCTACTATATTGCATGAAGGAGGCCATGGGCTCCAAGACAAGGTATGCCACCAGATCCACTCTCTTTTGTTGGGCCATATTTTAATTCTTATTCATCTGGTAACTAATGGAAACCCCCATATCCAACCAATTATGGAGGATATCCACCACAACCTTGGAATAAACCTCCAAATTCCTAGCCCAATCACCAAAAGCCTCCACCCCAGTGGCAACAACCTCAGGGGAATTGGCAACAGTTTCAAGGAAATTGGTAGCAAAAAAATCAATGGAGGGGAGGACAATAATGGCCAATCTAGACAAATAGCTACATGCAAAAACCTTCTTAGACCCAACAAAATGCTATAATGCCTCCTCCTAATAGCTCAAGTTCAAATGCACCTAAACCTACTCAACTACTAGCTTAGCCCACACCCAACCCAAATAACAAACCACAACAGCAGCCAGTATACTCTGTTGATCCAAATAAATTCCCTACATATGTTGTGAGTGTAAGTGACATCCATTTGCATTCAGGAACTACTTTTCCAAATCCTTCCACACCTATTATCACTGAGCTTCCTATGGAAGAAGAGGAGCCTCTTAATACCCCCATTCAACCAAGTGTACCTAAGAATCCTAAACCAGTCCCAGTCAAGTAGACTGAACAAACACCCCCATCTCCCTAGAGATTGGAAACCGTGAAGAAAAAGGAAGAAAATGAGGACACAAATTTTAACTTTTTAGATCACTTGAAGCATATATGTGTCCAAATATCTCTATTTCAGGCTATCAAAGATGTTCCCATATATGAAAAAGCAATCAAGGAAGCATGCCTTAAGAAACCAGGTAGGAAGAAGAAAGACCCCACTACGGTTCATGTGGTGGGACAACTAGCTGACATCATGCTTGGTAGAGTCCTATGGTAGGAGTTGCTATAAATGGGATCCAAATAAATAATGCTCTGATTGATTTGGGAGTAACAATAAATGTAATGACCATGGATATCCTGCAACAACTAAATGTTGCAAGCATGAGACCTACTCCTACTATCCTACAGCTTGCTCATAGTTCAACTATTAAACCTAATGGTATTGTTGGATGTTGTGGATGTGTTTCTGATATGTGGTTGTCATTGATGTCAACACTATTAGCATTTGATGTATTAAAGACTATATATGTTGAGGATATTGAGAAAATTGTAAAATAAAGTGTTATAGGTTCCCAATGGAACTATGAAGTTCATGAAGGTGTCTTGTTTTGTACATTGAAGATCAACCATTATGGACTAAAAGGTTTATTTTTGGATGTATCTAGTCTATCTTTGGAAGTTTTAGAGGTTTGCATGAAGATTTGTTCAAATTATGAAGTTTTGTGTTCTGACAGTGTTTATGTGGTCTCTGTTAGTGTTCTTGATTAAAGTTGGTATAATTCTGGTAATTCTAGTTGCTGTAGATGTTTCTCTATTGTTTCTTGGTGCTCATGGATGTTTCTAGATCATGCTCTATCTTTGTGGTATGTCCACATTGATCAGTGTGCTCATGGTCAAATATTTTTTTTCGGTATGTTCAATTTTTCATGTTCTTGGCTGACATGATAGGTGTAATGTGTTGTGGATCCTTGGAGATTAAAACTTGAATGTTTGGCATGCTCAAGAATATTTTTTTGGGTCTTATCATGATATTAGTCGATGGTGTTTGATCCACATTGAAAATTTACTTGTAAATTTGGGCTGACATTGAAAATATGTTTTATATTTCTAGCTGACTAAGTTGTTGATGTAATCTCATGTTGAAAATATATAAGAGTGATTTTTTCATTGATGTAAAGTGTGCTCGGTGTGCTCCTATGTGTGTATGTGTGAATATCCTTCGATTGTAGAGTAGAGTGTGAAGAAGATTGAGCCAAATGTGAAGAAGTTTGATCGAAGAGTGAAGAAGGTTTTTCTGTGCTTAACTAGAACTATAATCAGGCTTGTATAGAATCTATTTTCTCAGTTCACAATTTGGATGGTTTTAATCCAAACACTTCTTTGGACAGTGAGTCCTCTTTTGTATTTGAGTAGTGAGCTCTAGGTAGTGTGCTTGAATACATGTACATCCCCATTATTTCTCATTATACTTTTAACAGGGTATAATATTGTCAACTAACATCCACCATGGTTTTTCCCCTAATAGGGTTTCCACGTAAAAAATCTTAGTGTTCTTTGTTTTTTTGAAGTGTTGAATGTTTATGGTTTATTTTTTATTCATCAAATCTGATATTGAGTTAAATAAAGTTTGAAAAGGTTTAAATTTTTTGTGACAACTGATTCGCCCCCCCTCTCAGTTGTATGTCCTTGGTTTTCCAACAATTGGCATCAAAGTAGGTTCCTTTGAAGAAGTTTAAAAGCTTGAGTTGATCTAAGATGGCATCATACAAGGATAGTCCTATATTTGATGGAACAAATTATTCATTGTGGAAAGCTCAGATGGAGTGCCATTTGAAGTGTATTGGTGAACCTTTCTAGAAAATTACAAAGAACAAATATGTTATTCATCAGAATGGTCCTTCTATTGCTGATGAGATTAAAGAGGCTGAGAATAATGTCAGGGCTATGGAAGCTTTGTTGAGTGCTTTAATAGATTCGAAAATGACAAATGTGTTAGGTTTGAAGACAACTCATGAGATGTGGATGAAGTTGGAAAATTTGTATGAAGGAGATGTACATGTGAAGATGGCTAAGCTATAGAGTTTGAAAGGAAAGTATGAAAATTTGAAGATGGGTGAAGATGAAAATATTTCTTCATTTATGCAAAGAGTAAATGAACTAGTGATGGGTATTAGATGTGTTGGTGGTACCCTGGATGAGGAAGAAATTATGGCTAAAGTGATCATATCATTACCTCCCTCCTATAAAGCAAAGGCTCATGCTATTGAAGAAAGCAAATCATTGATGAATGTGATAAGGGATGCACTGATTGGTAAACTTGTTGCCTTTGAGCTGAGTGAATTTGGTGATTTTGTTCCTAAGACTAAAACTACATTTAAGGCCACTGTATTTAGAAGAAATAAGCAAATATATGATCCGAGAGAGAGTTCTAGAAAGACATTCAAGAATGAGGAAGAAATGAAACAACTTGAAGATGAAGAAAGAGAGGTAGAAGAATTGTAAGCACTGATTTTGAAGAAAGAAGGTAGAGGACAAGGTAAGTATAAAGGAAAGTTTCCTATCAAATGTTTTTCTTGTAGTAAAATAGGTCATTTTGCATCAAGGTGTCCTGAAAGAGTCCTAGATCTAAGCCTTACAAATTTAGATTCCAAAAGAAATGCTACTTTGATAAAGAAGGTGTGACTAATGATGAGTCTAATAAAGATAATGGAAATGAAAATTATTGGGTTTTCATTGCTATCAAGGAGAATGGTCTTGTGGCTAATGAATTTACCAAAGTTGAGAAAGCTCTTGTAGCCTGAATTGAAGAAAATGATGAGTGGGTCATTGACAGTGGATGCTCACATCATATGACAGGTGACAAAAGAAAATTTATAAGTCTAGAGAAGTATGACAGTGGTGTTGTAAGATTTGGAGATAACAATGCTTGTATGATTCATGGAAGATGATCTATTTATCTTGGTGGTAAGCATAACACTGATGATGTTCTTTATGTTGAAGGCTTGAAGAACAACCTATTGAGTGTTGGATAGATGGTGGACCAAGGTTATGATCTTCAATTCAAAGATGGAAGATGTAGGATATATGGAAGTTCTGTAAATATAATTGCCTCAGGTAAACAAACAAAAGGAAATATTTTTCACCTTAATGTTGCTAGTGAAAGTTGTTTAATTGCTCAAGTAGATGAAAGCTAGTTATGGAATTTAAGGTTGTGTCATGTGAATTTTGATAATATTGTCAAAATAAGTTTAACTCAAGCAGTAAGAGATCTACCTAATCTAGTGAATCCTACTAGCACAATTTGCAAAGAGTGTCAGATAGGAAAATAGACTAGAGTTTCTTTTCAGAGCAAACATCATTCAAATGGATTGTTGGAGCTAGTACATACTAATCCATGTGGTCCTTTCAGAGTTAGAAGTATCCATGGTGAAATATACTTCATGCTTCTTATTGATGATTATTCTAGAATGATATGGGTTGTTTTCTTAAGAGAAAAATGTGAAGCATTAGAAAAGTTCAAAAGTTTCAAAGCTATGGAAGAAAATGTGAAAGGCCTAAAAATAAAATGCTTAAGGTCAGACAAAGGTGGTGAGTTCACCTCTAGGGAGTTTAATTCCTTATGTGAAGAGCATGGAATCAAAAGACAATTGTCTGCTCCCTGAACCCCTCAATAGAATGGTGTTGTAGAGAGGAAGAACAGAACAATTCTAGATGTTGCTAGAACAATGATGATTGAAGAAAATGTGCCTCACATCTACTAGAGTGAAGCAGTAAGCACTATTGTGTATACTTTGAACTAGGTAAATGTAAATGGTAATTCTAGTAAGACTCCTTTTGAACTATGGTTTGGATATAATCCTACTGTTAAATATTTCAAGATCTTTGGAAGCAAGTGTTATATCAAGAGAGATGAAAATATAGCCAAGTTTGATGCAAGAAGTGATGAAGGAATATTTCTAGGTTACTCTACTAGAAGCAAGGTCTACCGGTACTATGACAAAATATTAAGAAAAATGGTTGAGAGTGGAAATGTCAAAGTTGATGAGGAGTCTGCTAAATCATCCATATATTGTGGATATGATTCAAATGAAGATAGTACAAAAAAATATAAGAATGTTTAGACACTGAATCAACTTCAAAATGTGCCATATGTTCTAGTAAGACAACTTCAATTTGTTTCAGTAAGTCAAGATAGTCAGGAAGCAGAGACAAGTGCAAGTGTATAAGAAAGAAAAAAAGAATCAAAAGTTCGAGAAAATCCTAAAAAATTGAGTTATGTAAAGTTAAATCATTCTGAAAATCAAATTATAGGAGATAAGAATAAAGGAGTGCAAACTAGAAGAAAGATTGCAGAAGAGTATCACCTGATTTCCAAGATTGAACCTAAAGATGTCAAATAAGCCTACAATGATGAACACTAGATGGAAGCTATGAAGGAAGAACTGAGGCAAATTGAAAAGAATAATACATGGATACTTTTTCCCAGACCAAAAGAAAAGAATGTAATTGGTACTTGTGTGATCGATTTTTAGGTGTATTAAATGTATATTAAACAAATCAAAACACACTAATAGAACATTAAATCAAAATGGAAAACTAAAATAATAGAAATGCAAACTCAGTATTTCTTCATTGATGTCATCCTATCATCGTCTATCTCTAGTATTTTTGTCGATTCCAGCTTGCTCTCAGATTGTGTGCTAGGCTCAACAAATGGTCTTCCTAGAGAACGAGATTTAAAGATGAATGCATGCAATGCTATGCTAAGACATGATTATTAAAATGCAAGATTATGAAATTATGAAAGCTAAGAATGATAATGATAATGCTAAAAAATGTTAGAGTGCAAGTAAGCTCTAATGTACGTGTGTTGTGTGCTGTAGGTAACCAATGCTTGGATTTGCAAGGATATTTATAGAGTTTTCGAAAGATTTTGTTTGGCTAAGGTGATCAACGGCTATGAAAATTCTTGGCAAATCGAACGATCGAAGATGAATAAGACTAGAGAGAAAAATAGAAGAAAATAGAAAACAAGCTTTGTTTCCTTTTTTGAAAAAGGGATAAGATGAGATGATAAAGATGAATCATAAAAATCATCTTTTTGTGATATTTTGGAAAGATTTTGAAGATAAATAATGAATTTACTAAATTCATTATTCATTTATTGGTGACATGGAAGATTTTTCTTAATCAAATAAGATATTCAATTAAAATTTGGATAATAATAAAAGATTTCATAATTAAATAAAATATTTAATTATGATTTGAAAATATATGAAAGATATTTAATTAAATAAAGATATTTAATTAATTATACAGAAAGATTTTGAATAGGAGAAAAGAAATATTTAAATTTAATTAAATCAAAAGACTTAATTAAATCCAGAAAGTGATAATTAATTATAATAAATAAAAAAATATTTATTTAATTAATCAAGCAGACATATGAATGTGAAATAATTAAATAAAGTTGATTTATTTAATCATGGCAGAAGAATAAAATGAATGAACAATATAATTAAATTAATTAAATTTAATCATATGTAGAGGACTTTTAAAAAGATTAATTAAATAATAAATATTTAATTAAATGCCAGGATTAATTAAACATGACCAATTTTATGCATATACATTTTTCCCCTCTTTGAAGTGATGTGTGAAACACATTGCTTCAAAGAAAATATTCATGCTTTTGAAATTTTGTTGTGTTTGATTTTTCCCCTAATAAAAAAAAATGTGTTTGATATGCCTTTTGATTTGAATCTAATATGCAGTTGATGATGCCCCCTTGGGAGGTAAATCACTGATGATGAGATGAGTTTTGATAATTTCTGAAAGACTTGATGATGAAATTTGGATCTCGATGTTAATTTAGTGATTTAGCTCTCAAAAAATGATGTAGAAAGATACCCTAGTTTGAAAAATAAGGTCAAAGTGAGATAAAAAGATAGAAATAAAAATAACATGCCACAAAAAGCTTCCTTGTTTGACCTTTAAAAGGTAAAAGAGGAAAAAGGGGCAAGTCATTTTCACCTTTTGACTTGAGAAACTATTTTCTCTAACAGTGACTTGGCGAGATGGAGATCCTGTATCATAGGCATAGATTCGAGCAGTCCCACCAATATCAGAGACCAGCTGCATATGGCCCACCGATGAGTCAATTCGACCCTTTGTGCTTTGAAACTTTTTTGTTTTTAGTCCAGTTTTGAATGATTTTAGCGCAAATTTAGGTTTGCACTAGCCGTTTTAGCGCTTGTAGAAAATAGAATAGCGCATTCGAGCTTTCTTTTAGCGCATATAGGTCATAAAATAACACTTTTAGGTTTTACGTAGTTTAGCGCATTCGATAGTCAAACTAGCGCATATAGGAATTCGATAGAAAATTTGTACATTAGCACATTTGGGAATCATAATAGTGCTTTTAGGGTTCTCGCGCATGGAGTAGATGAAATGGTACATTTGATTAGGGATTTAGCGCATATAGTGATCCCACAATAGTGGTTTACAATTTTTGGCCAAACTGGACACTAATTTTTTTTTTTAACTAAATCTTCACATTCGAGCACATAGCGGTTAAACCGTGAGGAATTTGAAGATGATGCAAACTAGAGTCTTCTTAGATTGTCTATAGATTCTAAAAATATTTTTTTCAAAATTTTTGGAATCATATTGCACTTCTTTTTCCATCTCCCATGAAAATTGGTTTTTTTCAAAAAACAACATTTAAAAAGTGACCCACACCGTATAACACATAACTTTTTCTCATTGAAAGATAAAATTCCAATTCTTTCGAATTTAGATTTGTAACTCCGATATCTAGTGCTTCCACTTGGTTAAATAGTTTTTTATTGAAATTTTTTTCTTTAATCAAGTTTCAAAGTCAAATCAATTACAATTCAAACATAACATGACCGTATAACGCATAAATTTTACTATATGTATCAAATTTTTTTATTTATTTTTGTTGGATCAAGGACTCCAATATCTGGTGCACTCATATTTTTAATTTTTTTTGATAATCTTCTATTTTTCCACATTTACAGAACAAAGAGTTTTGTTTTCGGTGAAAACCTATATTTAATAAAACTTAAAAAACAAATAGATAATATAATCAAAACATATTAAAATTATATTCATTGGATAGCTTGTTTTGAGGGAAACTTGATACCAGTTGGGTTTTTGAGATCTCCTCCATTTTCATTCTCAATCAAGCTTCGAAGTACAAAATTCTGAGCAATTTTGGTGTTTGAGAGGATGTGGGTGAAAATAAGTTGGTTTGGTTAAACAAAAAAATAATGTTCGGTTGAATGTGGGTTCGACCAAACCATTGTTCGACCCAACCATTTAACATACAATAAAAAAATACATTTGAATGGGGTTCGGTCAAACATTCTAAAGATGTTCGGTCGAACCCCTCTATTAGAAATTAATTTTTAATATTAATATAAATATAAATTATATTATTTTTAAATTATGACTTGAGAGAGAGATATGGAGGGAGTGGGAGAGAACAGGAGAGTGGGGGTAGGAGGGAGATACTTGAGAGAGAGAGGGGGGAGTGGGAGAGAGATAAAGGGTAGGGGGTACAAGTGTTTTGGGTTTAAGGTTAAGGGTAGAGGGAGAGAGGGAGAGGGGTAGGAGGGAGCGACTTGAGAGAAGAAAGGGGAGAGTGGGAGATATAAAAGGGTAGGGGGTCCTAAGGTTGAATGGTTAAGGGTAGAGGAGCTTGAGAGGAGAGTGGGTAGGAGGAAGAGACTTTCAAGAGAGAGAGGGGGGAGTGGGAGAGAGATAGAGGGTAGGGAGTAGAAGGGTTTAGGGTTTAAGGGTTAAGGGTAGAGGGGAGAGGGGGTAGGAGGAGAGACTTGAGAGAGAGGGAGGTAAGCTGAGAGGTAAGGAATTAGGGGGTGTACAAGGGTTTATGGTTTAAGGGTTCGAGGGGTAGAGGGAGAGGGAGTGAGGCAGGAGGAGGAGCTTTAGAGAGTGGGAGAAGAGATAAATGGTAGGGTTTAAGGGGTTTAGGGGTAAGGGGAGAGGGAGAGGGGGTGGGAGGGAGAGACTTGAGAGATAGAGGAGGGGGAGTGGGAGAGAGATATAGGGTAGGGGGTGTACAAGGGTTTAGGTATTAAGGGTTAAGGGTGTATAACTGAAAATATGTTATACTTCTGTGAATCCTTGCATGCAAGGATACTCAATAATGAGTCCTTGCAAATCAATTCACAACTCTCTATCCGAGAAGAGCAGGGATTGATATTGTGGCCCTTAGATTAACCCTGTTACCCCTGCAAATACAATCTCGGAATGAGAGATTCAAAGAGGAGAAGCAAGAATGCCAATCTCCATGAATCCTGTTCTTGCAATGCAACAATGAAAACTAATCTAAATGGCTGTAAAATGCAATAAACCAAACTAATTTATTGAAATGAAAATTAATCTACATGCAATGCCATAAATGAATTATTTTGCAAATTAATCTACTATGAAGATTAAGCTAAAATGCAATATTAAACTATATGCTCTAAAACTAAGATGCTTATAAAATCAAACTAATGTAATCTCAAATGATAAAATTTAAATTTGTAGCATAAGTCTGATGTAAAAATTCGTGATTCTTTCTCTTTTTTTTAAATGAGAATGAGAGGGCTCATTTTATAGGCAAAAGTGGAATTGAAGGCAAATTCGGAAACAATGTGGGATAAATAGAAAAATAGAAACAAATCTTGATTGGAATTTTTTTTTTTTTTTTAGTTTATTTTCCTTTTTAGCTGATTTGTTTCCTTTTTTTCATCAAGGGATATTCTTGAGGATATTTTATTTATTTTATTTTATTTAAGATGATAATATCTCTTTAATAAAATAAAATAAAAGATTATGTAATTTAGAAATGAATATTAATAAAATAAAATAAAATTATTTAATTAAAATAGATTTGTTAAACTAGCATCATTTTAATTTAAAGTAATATTAACTTCAGTCATTGTATTTTATTTTATTAAAAGGTTTATTTCTTTGATTAGAAATAAAATTAATGAAACGTCAAACTTAGGGAAGGTGACAGGTTTGAAATAGTTATGAATTGATTAAGAAATTTGATTTGAAAATGCAACAATCATTGATTCAGAAAGTTGATGTTGACAAATTAAATAAATGGGGCCCAAAGACTAGGCGACCATTTTAGGTTGCATATATTTGCCCCTCTTTGACTAATGTGAGGTCGACTCGGGATCACATGCAGTCAAAGAATGAAGTTGCAATGTGAGATCGATTTGGGATCACAAAACAACTCAGATGTGAGGTCGACTCAGGATCACATCTGGACAAACATAAATAAAAGGCCTTTGAACATGTAAGGTCAATTTAGGGGATCCATCCAAGTGAGAGATAAGAATCTCAAGCAGGTTGCCCCAAAAGGAAACATTTGATAAAAGTGATAAAAGTTGAATCAAGGATTGAAGTTTGATAAGTGCCCTCACATGATAATCGAAATGAGATAGAAGAAATAATAAATTGAAGAAATTTTGATTAAAGATGGAAAAAGGAAACAAAAGATAAAGGTTCTTGATGTAAGATGAAAAATATAAGAATCCCACTGAAACCAATTAAAATTGACAAGAAAATTATGCCCTAAGGTTGAATTAGAAGAAAAAGTGGGGTGAAATTGAATGGAAGATAGAAGTTTGGAAGGAAATGGAAATAAATGGAGAATAGAAGAGAATGCGCCTCAATAAAAGAGAGGATCATCAGGAAATCCATCAAATTTGTTTTAAGATAGGGAATTTTTGATTGAGATCCATGAAAGAGATAAGGGAAATGAAGAGCGTGATCTGATTGATAGAAAAATCCACAAGAAAAGATGAAGGAAACCCTCAAACCCATGAAATATGACCCTAAAAGTGCAAATTAACATGGAAGTCTAAATGAGAAATGCAAGCTACATGAAAATGCAAAGGTGTACTTGCAATAGGGTAACATAGGTTTTTGTGTGTTCATCATTCATTAGAGAATGTGAGAGAACTTATTTTCATCATTGGGCCATTATTACTGGACATCGGACAATCACACAATCATCACTAGTCACAAACGCAACTATGAAGATATGAATGTGATTTATATCAGCTTGGAATATGGAAAGATTCTAACATGAGAATCAAAGACATGAAGGTCAAGATGACTACAATGTTATCTTACCCAATTTAATGTAGCAAAACCATGCTCGCATCAAGACATAAATGCCAGGATGGCCATGAGAATGGTTTTGCAAAAACATTCAAGGATGATGCCATAAATCTCTTAAGTGTGTCAAGGATACAACAAGAGACACTGAAGAGGTTCAAGACAACACCCACAAGCAGAAAGCAAATAAAAACATGGCCCATGCCCTAAGTCCTCTAGCTATGCATCACAGAGAGACTTATTAGACAAGGACACTCAACGAAAATGAATATCAGTCAGCACACAAAGAAAATATCATGGCATATCTCAAGCATTAAGTGTTGCAATTAAAAATTTTTAAGTGTGTAAACTAATACTGAGTTCCGAGGATAAGGATCGAGTGCTTGCAAGTAGGTAAGATCACATGACCAAATTGGATAAGACCAAACTGATAAGTATTGAAAAACACACGATGTCAGGGGTTGTGTTGAAAAACACAGTTGGGTTAGTGTTGAAAAACACCGTTTGCGAGGTGTCCTAAAGACAAGCATATCCAAGAGACCAAAGCTAACACAGTGATGCCCCTAGACAAAGACAAAGACCAATTCAAACCAAGGCAATAAGGACAAGGCATGATGGAGAAGGCTAAGTATAGAGGGATGCCAATGCTAAGAAATAGGGATCACAAGGCCTCAAGTAAGCGCTGTTTTTCGGTTTCACCACTTGGAAAATTTTTTTAGGACTTTTATATATATATATATATATATTTTGTATTTTGCTACCAGGCTTTGTTTCGAGTTTTCACCCAAGGCACTTTTTCTTTTCTTATGCTGCTTTTTTTTTTTTTTTCTTTTTTTTTTTTTTGTATTTTTTTTCATTTTTTTTTTGTATTTTTTGACATCATATTTGATTTTTTTGAATTTTTTTGACAATATATCAATTTTTGGTAATTTTTTCAGTATCATATATCAATTTTTTTTTGGAACTTTTTTCAGGGTCATAATTATATACAAAGGATGCCCCCAGACAGAATGGGCATCAAGGATAGAACTTCTTCAAGTGCAAAACATTGATAGGCTCAGGGAGCTGCTCCCCCTCTTTAGTAGATAGTAGATAGGCACCTGTGCCAAAAGCTGCTGTGATGATGTAGGGTCCAAGCCAATTAGGTTCGAATTTTCCCTTCTGTTCTCGGTTCTGTTGGTTCTTAGGATTCTCTCACAGGACAAGATCTCCTACTTGGAATTCTCTAGGGCGAACCTTTTTGTTGAAGGCTTTGGACATCCTCTTTTGATAGACCCTCATATGGTCAAATGATGCTTTACGCTTCTCATCAAGAAGTTCCAATTCTTGCAATCTCATGGCATGATAGTCTTCATCTGTAACTAGACCTTTGAGAGAGACCCGAAGTGATGGAATCTCAACCTCTAAAGGTAACACTGCTTCAGCGCCGTATGTGAGGGCAAAAGGAGTAGCCCCAGTTGGAGTATGAATACTCGTTCTATAGGCCCACAGGGCTAGATTTATCTGTAGGTGCCAATCTCTACCATTCTTATGAACTGTTCTGTGCAAAATCTTGAGAATGGTTTTGTTTGAAGCCTCTGCCTGCCCATTTCCTTGTGGGAAGTAAATGGAGGACCAATGTTGCTTTATCTTGAATCTTTGGCAGAGTTCTTTAAGGTCCTTGTTTTTGAACTGACCTCCATTGTTAGTGATGATCTGAGATGGCACTCCATATCGACAGATGATATGGTTTAAAATAAATAAAGACACTATCTTGCCTGAGGCAATAGAAAGTGGAACAGCCTCTACCCATTTTGTGAAGTAGTCAGTAGCAGTGATAATGAACTTATTCCCACCTGATGAGTTGGGATGAATCTGCCCAACAAGGTCAAAGGCCCATCGCTGAAATGGCTAGTGAGATATAGAAGGAATTAACTCCCTACCTGGAGCATGTATTAGGTGTCCATGTTTCTGACATTTTTCACAAGACTTAGCAAATGCTACTGTATCTATCTGCATCGTAGGCCAATAGTACCCTGCCCTAAGCAACCTTCTAGCCATGGAAAGACCATTAGAATGTCCTCCACATATGCCCTCGTGGATGTCAACTAAGCGTGATCCGGATTCACTCCTTTTCTAAGCACCTAAGAAGTGTTCCATCCTAGACCCCTCTATACAAATCCACCCGGAGGATGAGGGAATGGCGAGATTGCGGAGATAAAGGTTTCTTCTTTGGTCGGTTAAATGTGTCGAGGATGATGCCATCAGAGATATGAGTAAATAGCACCATAAGCGGGAGGATTAATGATTGACAAGGGTACAAATGATATAGCTTTCAGGTGAGTCAAATATGGGATATCGTAGCTCTTCCACCAGGAATTCATATCTGGACTCATGTTCCTCTAACTGAAGAAGTGAAGCAAGGGTGGCCATAGCATCAGCTGCTTTGTTCTCAACCCTAGGGATTTGCTGAAAGGTGACAAAAGTAAAATACCGTCTCAATGAATCAACCATTTTTTTGTAAGGTACCAACTTGTCATCTTTTGTTTGGTATTGTTCATTAACTTGGTTGATGATCAGCTGAGAATCTCCATAGATATGTAGTTCTGTGATATTCCACTCTATGGCTATTTTTAGTCTATTTGTCAAAGCCTCATACTCAGCTATGTTCTTTGTGTATGGAAAGAGTAACTTGTAAGATTTAGGAATAGTATACCCATGAGGAGAAACAAACAACACACCAGCTCCAGAACCATTTTGCATGCAGGAACCATCAAAGAATAGTTTCCAGGATCTTTCAGTCATGTACATAAGATGCTCATCTAGAAAGTTGACTTGAATGGGCATATTATCTTGAATAGGAAGTGGCGAGTTGATGCACGTAGCAGCCTTTGGTGCTTTAGCTCAATATACTCTATGTCAAATTCGAGAAAGAATCATCATCCATTTAGCAAGTCTACGGTAAGGCGGCTTTGCAGGAGCAAGTATTTGGGAGGATCAATTTTTGATATGAGGTGTATGGTGTGCGCAAGCATATAGTGTCGCAATTTTTGAGAAGCAAACACTACTGCGAGGCAAGCTTTTTCAATACTAGTATAATTAACCTCATAAGAAACAAGAGTGCGACTAATATAATATATGGCCCTTTCTTTCCTTTGTTCATCTAATTGAGCCAACAATGCCCCCAGTGAAGATTCAGTAGCTAAGACATATAAAATGAGAGGTTTTCCTGGAATGGGAGGCATTAAAATGGGAGGATTTGCCAAGTATTCTTTAATTTGATCCATGCTCTTTTGGCAATCCTCATTCCAGACACATTGAACACCTTTATGCAATTTTTTGTTGAAAGGTTGTGCTCTATCTGCCAATTGTGAAATAAACCTCCTTATGGATTGAAGGTGCCCTTGAAGACTCCTCATTTGGCTAACATTTTTGGGAGGTGGCATGTTTATAATGGCTTGAACCTTTTCAGGGTCCACTTCTATTCCTTTAGCTGAAATGATGAATCCCAATAATTTGCCAGATGTAACACCAAATGCACACTTTTTGGGGTTTAATCTTAGTTGAAATTGTTCCATGCGATCTAGAATCACTTCTAAATCAGCCAAATGTGTTCCTCTTCTCTTAGACTTAGCCAGGGTGTCATCCACATAATCTTCCATATTCTTATGCATCATGTCATGGAAGATGGTTGTCATAGCTCTTTGGTAAGTAGCTCCTGCATTTTTCAATCCAAAGGGCATGACATTCCAACAATAAGTACCCTAAGCACATGTGAATGCAGTCTTTTCTTGATCCTCAAGAGCTATCTTGATCTGATTATACCCAGAAAAACCATCCATCAAAGAATAGATCTCATATCCCGCTGTCATGTCCACTATCATGTCTATGTTAGAAGGTGAGGTCGATGGAAACAGCATTTGGATGTAGGGTCTTGTGGGTTAGTGAGATAGTTTTGCTCGAGGTTTAGAAATAGGTACAATGTTGGAAATCCAGTCAACATAGTCTATGGCTCTAATGAGTCCTGCACCAAGGAGCTTTTCTAATTCAACTTTCACTAAAAGAGCTATATGAGGGTGCATTTTTCTCAACTTCTGTTTGACTAGTTTCACACCTGGAGCTATGGAAAAATGATGCATAATGAGATTAGTGTCCAACCCTGGCATGTCTGAGTATGTCCATGCAAAGTTAATTTTCTTCTTTTGGAGGAACACAATATAGGCTTTCTTTTCTTCAGGTGATAAAGATTTAGCCAAGTGTACAATTTTTTGAACTTCCTCTATGCCCAAATTAACAGCTTCTGTAGGTTCAACCAATATTGATGATCTATCCTAGAAATAGCTTGGGAGACTATTAAGTACCTCATCTGTAGGTGCCTTTGGGAGGTTTTCACCTTTTGATACGTCTTTTATTTTTACTTTTTTTGGTTCTGACACCGCCACATAGTGGTTTTTGCCATCATAACTCTTATTCTTTTTTTCTTTTCTTTTTATCTTGTGACTAAGGTACTTGATGTCAGGTTTTGTCATACTGGTAGCCGGTTCACTGGTGGAAGAGACTACAGGTTCAATGGCATTTAGATAGCAGGTGATCTCATAGTCATTGTGAAATGTCAAGAGTTGAGGCTCTTGGTACCATTGAGACCAATCAATAAGGTTGGGGTGAACAAGGGGTAGGTTGATGACCGGTTCAAGATTAAGGATATAGGTGGTGTCATCTCCGGTGACTGTAGAATTGGAATCTGTCAAGTTTCCCTCTAAAGTGTCTAAATCAGAATTTATCCTAGCAAGCGAAGAATCGTCTACTAATGCGACATGTGGGTTCCAATCTTCTAATCTAACACATGACTCGTCAGTTACATTAGGTTGAGAACTATAAGCATGGACAACATCCATATCCAAGTCAACTGTTGCATCTGAGAGTGAATCCCATTCAAACTCATGAGAGTCTATTTCTGAATTATTGTTGGAGCCTCATGATGTAGAAGCCTCAAGATTTGGAAGAGGCTCCTCTCCTCTAACAATTTGCTCAGTCACAAAATTATCTGAATTATCACCATCCGTTGCAGCTGGGATGGAGACACTATCCATAGTCAATTTTGCATTCATATAGTCACTATCTATTGCAAATGAGACAGGAGGACTATCAATTATTAAATCTCTTGAATCTTCCCAAAGGAGATTTGTTGAAGGTACCCAATCATTTGTTATGTCTTGTTGATTGGTCAAATCTAGTACATATTATGTGTTGTCTTTACTATCCCGCCTATCAAAAATGGGGATAGTGCATTTATTGTTGTTCATAAAGCCTAGGCCAACCGGTTTCTTAGACTTATGTGCAAAAAGATCATGATTGAGTGGTTCGGCTCTAGCATCTAACCTGTGACTAAGAGGGCCATATCCTAGATAACCCATCTTCTTGACAAAAGTATATCCTCTCCCATAGGACTTAGGAGAGGGGGAGAAATTTTCATTGTGCTGGTATTTCTCCTCTTTGTATATCCAATCTCGAACAACTACTTCCTCTTTTTCATCTTGTATTGGTACTGAGGATTCAACAAACTTGTCAAATAGTGTCATTGCTGAAGATGATGGTTTCATCTCTTGTGAAGGCTTTCCATATGTCCTAGGGGAAACATGCATCTTTGTAAAAGAGTCAAGTTGATACCCCCCATGCCAAGGTCTACTGACTTAAATTTGTTTTGACAGTCTGCTAAAGTTGTTTCATAATCCTCTGCTGCTCAGTTAAGAGGGACATGAACATTAGCTGAGATTGAGTTAATTGATAAGGTGTTATCCCCTGGTTTGCAAATTTTTGTTCCATTGTAGGGGAAATTAACACACTGGTGGTAGGTAGACAACACTACCTGCATATCATGAATCCATGGTCTACCCAGTAAAATGTTGTATGCAAGGGGTCCAATATCAACAATTTGAAACAAGATATCTTTTTCAACTGGGCCAATCCTGACAGGAAGGACAACCAACCCCTTAGAACTTCATTTTGCCTCATCATAGGCCTTTATGGTGATCTTCTTTCTAGTGTCGATCACTTGCTCTGAATAGCCCAAAGTTTTTAACAAATTCAAAGTACAGATATTTAACCCAGCACCTCCATCAATCAACACGCGCCTGACATGGGTTTTATGAATCATGACTTCAATGTGAAGGGCAAGATTGTGTGGATGGCTTAGGGATTTGTCATCATCTTCAGAGAAAGAGAGGTAATGTGGGCTAGTAATGTGATTCACCATGCCTTGGAATTGGTCTATATCAATGTTGTTGGGGACATTTGCTGTGCACAAAGCGTCCTTAAGGATCTGCTTATGCCTAGGGGACAACTCTAGAAGCTCTAAGATTGAGATCTGTGCTGGAGTTTTCTATAACTGATCTACAAGATTGTAGTTTGGTTTGAGAGCAGTGGTGGACTTTATAGTGACATTCTTGGATGCCACTTGCTTGGATTTGTTGGATGGACCTGTACTAGGCCCTCTGAGAATAATAGGAGCTTGACTCATGGTAACAACATTAAGGGCTTGGGAAGATAACCTAGAATGAGGACCTCTCAGCACCACAACAGGTTGGTTGTCAAAAATAGGGGGAGAGTCATAACCATGTGGGTCCTTACTCCTTATCATATTAACACTTGGCTCCACAAATTCAAACATGTTTATCACATTTTCTGCCACTGTATAGGTGTAGTTGATTGCAGCTTTTCCATTCTGTGATTTAGAGGTTTCCCCCTTGTCGTAATTAGGTAAAGGTTCCTTAAAAGCCTTATGATCAGCATTGGTATTTAGGCCATCAACTTGAAGCTTTCCACTTTCTATAAAATCTTGGACGATATGTTTTAATTTCCAACAGTTTTCAACAGTATTGCCGGGGCCATTATGAAATTTACAGAATGCCTTGTCATCCCACCAATGTGGCTTAGGATCTGGAATGTGAAATTTTGCAGGATCCTGAGGATGTGCCAAGTTGTTAGAAATGAGAGTTTTGAGAATATCCTCATATGAGTCACCCAATTTGGTAAATTGTCGCTTCTGGTTTTTGGGCCTCTCCTGATATCTTGGTTTACTTTGTTGTTGTGGAGGTGCATTAAGCTTCATTGCTTGCACAGCCTTAGTCAAATTAAGAACACTTTGATCTCTTGATTGGGAAGAATCCACAACTCCATCATTGACAACTTGTTTTTTTTTGTTCCAATTCTTGTTATTCCCTTTATCCTTATTGTTGTGTTGACCATTGTTGGTATTATTGTTATGTCTGGTCAAAATGCCTTGTTCTTTTAGAACATCCTCAATGCGGCATGTAGTTTCAATCATGGTATCAAAGGAAGTGAAGACTATCTT
>VDFB02128675.1:0-28141 GCA_007258455.2 Sequoia sempervirens
TTTCATTGCACACACTATTAGCAATCTCTTGCTTTCTATTTGCTTGAAGTTCATATATAAAATGAAGCTCAACCTGCTTTGATACTTTTTAGTTACTTATCAAAACATTCTTTCTAGCATGAGTTGTAATGACAATTGCACACACTTGCACACATAGAACTCAACTTACTCTCAAATGCACTGTAAATTGATGCTTTCATTTCACTTACTTGTAAGTCTACACTTAGCCATCATGGTATTTTATGTATATCATTTGTTTTTTGCTGCCATCCATTCCATTCACTTGAATACTTCATGAAATGTATCTCAAGCTCTTACTTTATCACAACTTTATTTGGCACTGCAATGAAATGGCTTTTGTAGCATCAATTATTTTGGAACCAGCCTTTAGTTTCTTGTATTCCATTGACATCAGCAATGCTTCTTTTTCCTTTACTTATTTAATTTCATGCTTTACTTGTAGCCACTTACAATTCTATTTCTAAATGGAGACAACCTTTCTTCTATACTCTTCATGCATTTTTATCTCTCTTAGGAAACAATAGTAGATGAGACCATTCTTTGCATAGAATATTTTGAAATACAACACCATGTGATGAAGGTGTTTTGAAGCTTCTCAAAATTTTTTAGTTACTATTGTTGATTTGTGAAAAATGCATTATGTATTCCTATACACTATCTCATTCCATGATGATTTACTTCTCATGATGATCAAATTGAGTAATTGATCATCTATGATCTTCAATTCATTGCATTTTCAGCCTTGATTGTCCTAGATGATCACTGCTTGAGCTCTTATGACACTTTTGATGCACTCCTTCAGATGCATATCTCTTTTGAGCAATACTGAATTCTTTCCTTTCTTGATTCCCCTCTATTGAATGCTAAGGGGTAGCATGTGGAGGTCAACCCTTGTGGGAGCCTGTTTTACACCACATGCTTTCAAATTTTCAAAATAGATCAACAACATGTAGTTTCCTATACATGCACAAGAAAAAAATAATCTTAGATTAAAACAATAAATTTAGAGGGTATGTATAGGATCATCATGGAAAAATAGGCCCTTAAGTAACAAAAAATTCAAAAAAATTAGAGTTCAGAAACTTGATGTAAAAATTTGAATAAGTTCTCTATATTATTTTAAAAATATTTAAGAATAGAATCTATAGAAAATTGAATGTAGTTTTTAAACTACTAGGTTTTAAAAAAAAAAAAAAAACTATTTGGTGAACATTTAAAATTTCAATGCAGTAGTACTTAAATTTCACAGAAAAAATAAGTAGGTGTTTGTCTAACCACCCTAACCACAATAAAATGGTAATATTTAATTAAAATATTTTAGATATAAGTAGAGAACTCATGTCTGGATGTGATGCATATTTTTTTGTATCTTTTTTCCAAGTAAATAATTAATTATGCTGTTTTTATTACAACTTTTGAAAAATATAAAAATCCATATGTCTGACAACCTCAATTAGTCAAAAATTCATGAAATTCAATTTTTTTGTTATCCTATAGTATACAAAGCATAGAATGTGACACACGTTTCAGATTCAAAAAATGTGATACCATTTGAAAGCTATAGATTTTTTTCAATCGGCCTATCAATCAGGACTTTAGTCATAATTCAAATAGAAAATGAATAATAATTATTTATTAAATTCTAAGTAAATCAAAATTTATATTGATGGAAAGTTGAGAATCTCCATTAAAAACCCTTTTCATTTCATCAATTTTGGGTAAAAAAATTCGTCAGCCACATACCCTACACATACCCATCATATCACCACTTTTGGCCCACCATGATCCTGCACATACCCCAGAAGTTTCTTATGATGTTTCCTCCTTGGAATTCTCTTGCAATCTTCTTGTCTTTTCTCAATTGATTCAATGCATCATAAATAGTATTCTACATTACTATTGATAGATCATGTAGGAGGATTCATAACTCAAGCTCTAATAAATATTTTATCCACTTGCAGGTTCACTTGGAGGACTGGAGTAGAGAGGAATGCACAACACTGAAGGCAACTCAAAAACAAGCTTAGGAAATGATGGCTATGTTCCCTCTTATTTTCTCTTTTCTCTTTTTAATAATCTTCAGTAGCATAGTGTACTCTTTATGATCCATTGTTTCAGCTATACTCCCATAGCTTGTGTGGGACACTTGATTCTCATTTTACCCCAATGAATACAAAACAACATTTTGTACAATTATTTTTCAATTTTGAACTTCTCTTTGAAACAAATGTATGAAACATTGCATAATGAACAACTTAATACATAATGAAGTACTTTCTTTTATATTTCTTGCAATATTTAATGCTACAAATGATGAATGGAAAACTAAAACACATTGCATTTTATTTTAAACTCAAAACTAAAAACATACAATGGTTTAAACAACTATAGTAGAAATAACTAAAAAAATTCACCTTAAAATGAATTTTGAATAAACTAGTTATGTCAATTTGAGTTGTGGTGAAAAATTGATAACATTTTTGGAAACCTCTACTAGATGCTTTCCTGCTAAGAATTAGTCCAGTTGTCTTATTTAGATCCTTTGGGCATGGAGTCAATTCTTCCCTTCTAAAACTCAATAGTTCTGAAAAATCTGAAATTTGCAACACCAAACAACAACAAAAACCAAAAAAAACAAACAGAAGTGAACCTACAAGGCTCTGGTGGCTAGAAAATAATGTGCAGAAGCACTTATGGAAAAGAAACTACTGAAATAAAAAGTGTTCCAAGCACTTATTAGTAGCAACTACTCTACTATAGTACAAGGGTAGAACTTAGAACCTCAGAAACAATGTTTTAAATGGATCCCATTGACTGGGATTGGACGTACTTCTCTGCTTAACCTTAAGAGTTGAAATGAATTATGCTCTTTACATTTCGTTATTACATATGGGCCCTCCCAAATTGCATCAAATTTGGAGTGTATCCTAGGTTTATTCTTTTTTTCATCCCATTTGAGCACGAAATCTCCAACAACAAATTCTTTGAACTTTTCTTCACATAATTATCTTATCATGTTATCATTCAGTTCTTCATTCAACTGAAATTTAGCTTTCTAGGATAAGATTTTGTCCAAGTAATTTTCATAGAATTTTTGTTCACTAGTAGACATTGACCCCATTGTGGTCATTCTCCTTTGAACTTCAACATCAAAATTGGGCATTCCTTCTAACCATTCGATTGGAAGTTGTGACTCAATAATGATTGCATCTTCACAATTTTTAGTAGGGAACTCAAAATCTTGTAGAAATGAATTTTCTTTAGTTACAAGGTCTTCCCTCTTGAAGTAGTTTTCAATGGCCCTACTTCAAAGACCTCCCCTTGACCCAAGGTTTGATCATCAAACTGCATCTCCATCCATTCTTAATCAACCTCTCCATATTCTTTGGGGCTTTCTTCATTATTTGAATCTTCATTTTCAAAAAGTAATTTCATCCATTCTTGAATAGATGTTTCATCTTTTCTAAGGTCCTTCTCCTGATCTAAAACTTGACCTTCAAAGAGTAGATCCTTCTATTCTTTAACTACCTCCTCATCCTTGAGGAACCTTGTGTCACCAACCAAATGTTGACCTTGGCCTTTAACCAAGTTAGAGATTGTTGTATTAGACTCATGGATTATGTAAATCCCTGACCTTTCCTCCTTGGTTTGACTGAAAGGATCAAGCTCATGATATTGGGTAGTACTCTTATCCAAATTATCTTCTTTGTTGGGTGTGTTGGGGTCTGCAATCATGGGTTGATTCTCCAGTCCATTTTTGGAGTACATGTTAGCATTTACTGGCCTTGGAATGTAGGGTTTGATGTGGTCTTTAGCTAATGGCTTGGACCTAATGGTCACTTTGGCGCAATATCTAGTTTTGAATAAAAGGTGAGACCAATCAGCTGATAAGAATCCTCCTAATTTGGTAGTAAAGTCTCTTAAGAGACAAAGTGCAAAATGGGGAGGCAACTCAATCACATGAACATCTTGGGAAAATGAAAAGTTGGGGAAAGCATGTAATGTGAGGGCCTGATATTTAATGATTCTTGTTGTTTGAACATCAGATCCATCTAATTGCACAACTCCTTTTGACACGGGTTCGTAAACTAAACCTAATTTATCAGCTAAGCTTTTAGGCATGATCGAGCTGCTAGCACTTGAGTCTATCATGCAGTTATGTACATGTTTATCCCATATAATAATACTTAGATAGAATGGTTGGGGTTTTAGTTCCTAACATTGCTTCCTAGCTTTGATCTCTAAGTTGTTCACAAGCACAATTCCACTCTTTTCTACATTAACAACATTTGAAGATGAAATTTTAGCCAATGCATTTTGTAAAAAACTTTTATGGCCTAGAATATACAGTGCATCCATAATGGACATGCTGATTGTAGCTTTCTCTAAATGCTCAACGACATTAAAAGACACAGTACTTACCTTTTTTTGTCCTCTCTAAAGAATTTGCACCTTCGGTTGTGCTACAGGGACAATTTGAGGTGGAATGGGATCACTTTTGTCCCTTACAACTTATTGTTGTGAATTTATAGCTTGTTGTTGTGAGTTTACAACTTGTTGTTCCACTTCAACTACTCTCCTTTTTTACTTTGTGTTTGCTTCAATAGGTGAACCTTGCTGGTTCTAACCTTGGAAATGGTTAAATCCATAGTATTCAACACTTTTCCAATTCACTAAAGCAACCTCAGAGTTGCTTGGTTGCTCCACATTCTCGCTTGGAAAATTTTATAATACATCATAATGATTCTATACCATGAGAGCTTGATTTTCCATCCTACTCATGCACATAGCCTAGATGTGTGGTTGATTGCATGGGTAGCACCAATCATGCTCTTGATCAAAGTTGTTCTACAGTATGAGCTCTCTTGAGGGGCCAACAACATTGGGATCATAGGGCTGAAAAGGCTTTGGATTAAATCCCCTCTTATTTCCTCAGAAATCATTCTGAAATGGTGGTTGATTCTATTGATTCTTCTTGTAAGGAGCTTGGTAAGGCCTATTTTCATGACCAACTTGCTTCTTGAGGCTTACAAATTCATTGCTAAAGGTTTTACCAAAATTTTGTAGCATATTTTTTATCTCCTAGATTTCTTTGGTTAGGTCTATAATGGAATTTTCTTAAACAACAGCTTGATAACCTATTGTTGGGACTAAAAGAACAACAACAATAGGAGGAAAATTCATGGGGGATGGGTGGTTGAATTTTGGGAAAAATAGGTGTGGGTGGTCTGGGTGCTATCTTCCCAGCTTGAATGAGATAATTTTCAGCCCTTATTACGATTTCATAGGCATTTGGACATGTAAAAACCCCCATGAATTGTATGATGATTGAGATTTCACTATTCAAGGCTTTTATGAAGAATAGAAAGGTGTGCTCAGGTGAGGGCTTGACTATCAAAGGTATCTTATCCTAGGTTCTCTGGAACCTATAATTCAAATCAGCCATATGGTCATGGGGAGCCTACTTGATGGTGCTCAACTACTCTAGCAATGAAAGGTGGTTTGAATTTTCCATGAACTATCTATGAAGACCATCACCAGGCTAGTCCCATTTTGCAATGTAATTGGCTGAGAGTCCTCTAAACCACTAAAGGTCTTTCCCCTTCAATGAAGTAGCTAGCAACTTTATAGCCACATTCTCCTCTGTCACATTGTGCACCGAACATAGTGTTGCCACATATAGGATGTGATCAATAGGGGTAGTTTGTTCTTAACCAATGAAGTATGGTAGAACTTTAAGTGTTGCTAATGGGATGTTATCATGTTGATCCAATAATAATGGGCTACTCTTGTTAAATAGTATGAAGGAAAATTGTCTCACCATAAGAGGTGCTTGAGATATTGGAGTTGGGTTCCTCTTCATGGAAACAATGGGACTAAGCTCCAGAGGTGTGGACTTCGCTCTTCTTGCTGAATCAAAGGTCCTCCTTAGTGTTTTTCCTCTCCTTATTTTTGGAGAGAGCTACAAATACTCAAAAGGTGTTGGACTAGATCTAGTCTAGATCCTTCTCATAAGTTGTTTGCACCAAATCTACAATGTAGCCATAAATTTGGAGTCGCCAAGTATATTTTGAGACCTCTATAGGAAAAAAAATTTGTTGCATATACTGAACAACAACTTACAACTTAGAAAATGACTCTAAGGACAAGACTCTAGAGTCCCACCAGGCATGCCAAAAATTGTTGGCAATCAGGATTGCACCCTTAGCCAAGTTAGACTTTCCTATCCTATTGCAATGTGTAAACTCTCTCTGATTTTTGGGTAAATCAATGAGTGAGAGTCAATCTCCAAAGTGGGTTGGTTCCCTCTAGTAAAAAATCTAATCTAAATATTTTCAAGTGAAAGGGAAAGGAAGAAAATTGAAAAGTAAACCTTGCAACCTAAGATTATTAACTAGAAATTCAGTGGTCTTGACAACTTTATACTCACAACAATCTCCTTTAAAGATTTGATTCTCATAATTCCACCCTAAAACTACCTAATTCAATAGTAATTTGTACAAAGGATCACTAATGGAATGCAAAATGCAACCTAAATTAGAATAGACTCCTGAAACAAAATTCACAAAACCAAGATATAAAGAGTATTCAGCTCTTGAATCATAGTCAACATCAATTGATATTGTAAACTTTAGACAAGAAAATGGGAAGGATAATCCTACTATTTTTATTGAAAAATGATGGAGTAAAAGCTCAAAATTTGATTCAAAGAAGTTTACAAGTCTCTCTCCAGTGAATATGAGAGTAAGAAACATAATTTTGAACCACTAAGAAATTAAAATTTCTCCAACATATAGCCTTCAAGCAACATCAATGGTGAGAATAGAAAAATCAGCTTCATCTACATCTTAGAATGGCATTTTTTCCCATTTTCGATCTCAAGGAAAAATCCTAAAAAATAGTTCCATAATCTACTCCAAACTACATCAAAATGATGGAAACTTTCCATCTCCGAAGGGTCTATCCAAAAATCCTCAAAATCAGGTGCAAACAACTCAAGAATAGAAAATCCAGATTCTCATATCTTTTCCAAATCTGCCCAAGAAATCCAACTCAAGATAAAAACTTTCAATGAATACTCAAGTACTTCTTTAGATAACAATTAATTAAGCAATTCATAAGAATATTACTTAATTAATGTTTTACAATTTGTAGTTTCAAAAATAGAAAGCCCTCTTACATTCCCCTTTAATGCCAACTTGACTTCAGTTTAATCTTAAATATTCTAATTTTGCAATTCTCGGAAAAAATTCATACTTTTCAAAATAAAAATATTAAAGACAAGACCCTTATTTAATTTTTCTATGAGAAAATCATAAAAACTAATTTCGAGAACATGTTATGGTTACTCCATAGTCAAAGAGGGAAACCTAGGGTGCTCAAAACTTAGATAAAATTATTAGACCTAAGGTTATTAACTTGATTTTTATGCAAGGCATGAAATATTTCTAAGGCACAAGGAAGACACCCTAGAATGAAAGGGCCAAAGCATATATGATTTTCTCTAAAAATCAAAGAAAATAAATAATGCTAGGCTTGACCTAGCATGACCACTCATAAGGCAAGGAACAAGTTATTAATATGGAATTTGATTTTTAAAATGAATGTGATTAAAATCACGTTTGAATCGAGCACATGGGGAGAAACCCTAACAACAAAACCAACCCCTATCTCACATTTTGAACATCATTTCACTTGGAAACTTTTGAGAAAATAAGGATTTGCATTTAGCTGCCATGGAGAACTATGGTTTGAGCTGGAAAACCCACCATTCGACCTGATTTCATGTTGATGTTTTATGCATTTACCTTTTTATTTGATGGTGACTTGTTTGTTTTCATATTGGTATCTTTTGACTCCATTCAAATGAGAAAATTGGCCTATGAGTCATGACCATGACTTGTTTTTTTATCCATTTTGTGTGTTTTATGTCTCTGTTGCTTCTTTGCTTTACTTGGCCACCATGAGAGAGCTCTAGAAAAACTTTTGGTGAAGGCTTGGTCGTTGGCTTGGACTGGTTTTTTGACTCCCATCCATGGTAAGCTTCATTTCTTTCTATACTATGTATTTATTTCTTTAAGAGCCTCAATTTGTGCTCACTCAACAAGAACAAGCTAAGCATGAATATTTTTTTGAGTTTGGCCTTTGTTTGTGCTACGGCTTCACCGTATACATTTCTCTTGTTTCTATAAAAAATAATCATTTTTGGGCTTGACCCATGATGTAGAAATGAATGGCATTTGTAAAGAAGATAGCTTAGGAGCAAACATGTGTTTTCTCTTTGTTTCCAAAATCTTTTAGACCATCCATGGCCATGGCCATTAGCTTTAATATCCTTATTTTATCAAATCTCACAAGCTTGAAACATTGTTGTTTCTGTAGCATTTGCATTTTAGATACAAAACCCCTAGTGGGTTTGCTTTGTGGAGAAATAAAATATCCTCTCAGGCTGCAACCATGAGATTACTAGCTAGGGTTTCAGTGTATTTTATCTCTTACACATTCCTCTAAATATGAAAAACAATGAATTATTTCATTTTTAGGGTTTTCAAACCCATCATGGCAATGGCCATTAGCTTTAATAACTTTATTTTTATGAGTTACGCCTCTAGTAATGAACTCAAAACAAATAGATTTACCTATATTTTTGTGATTAGAACACAATACCCTAAATGGATATCACCATTTGTGAAAGAAATGTACTCTTAGGCCATATCCATGAGAGTCTATTTGGTTCATCTGCATTCTTATATGAGCTTGAACTACCCATTATTTCTCTATTTTTGCAAGTTCACAATGCAAACCTCTTAAAAGTTTGAAATTGGGTACTAGTGCACTTGTCTCCATTTTGAAACCCTAGCTCACTATAGCATAAGCTTACTTTCTGGAAAGAGAAAAAATGATTTTATTCTCCATTCTCACTGATTATAGTTGTCACTATAGATTCATTGAAAAAAATTTCTTAGTGGAACAAGATATTTCATTTGTATTGTTTGTAATCTCTCATTTCGTTGCACACACTGTTAACAATCTCTCACTTTCTATTTGCTTGAAGTTCATATATACAATGAAGCTCAACTTAATTTGATAATTTTTAGTTACTTATCCAAAACATGCTTTCTAGCATGAGTTGTAATGACAATTCCACATACTTTCACATAAATAACTCAACTTACTCTCAAATGCACTGTAAATTGATGCTTTCATTTCACTTACTTGTAAGGCTAAACTCAGCCATCATGGTATTTTTTGTTTGTTTCCATCCATTCCATGGACTTGAATAATTCAGAAAATGTATCTCAAGCTCTTACTTTATCACAACTTCATATTGCACTGCAATGAAATGGCTTTTGTAGCATCAATTATTTTGGAACCAACCTTTAGTTTCTTGTATTCCATTGACATCAGCAATGCTTCTTTTTCCTTTACTTATTGACTTTCATACTTTACTTGCAACCACTTACAATTACTTTTTTGAATGGAGACAACCTTTATTCTGTACTCTTTATGCATTTTTATCTTAGGCAACAAGAGTTGATGAGTCCATTCTTTGCATAGAAGATTTTGAAATACAACACCATGATGAAGGTGTTTTGAATCTTCTCAAATTGCTTCAGTTGCTATTATTCATATATGAACAAGGAATTATGTATGAATGCTCACTGCCTCATTCCATGATGATGTACTCCTCATGATGATTGACTCGAGCAATTAATCATAGATTTTCTTTAATTCATTTTATTTTTAGACTTGATTGTCCTAGATGATCGCTTGCTTGAGCTCTTATGACACTTTTGATGTACTCCTTCAGATGCATATCTCTTTTGAGAAATATAAAATTATTTCCTTTCTCAACCCCTCTATGGAATTTTAAGGGGTAGCATGTCGATCTCAGCCCTTGTGGGATCCCATTTTACACCACATGCTTTAAAATCTTGAAAACGGGTCAACAACATGGCTTTTCCTATACCTGCACAAGAAACAAACAGTGATAGATTAAAACAATAAATTCAAAAGTTTCTTATGATGTTTCCTCCTTGGTATTCTCTTGCACTCTTTTTGTCTTTGCTTGATTGATTGAATGCATCATAAACAATATTCTACATTACTCCTTATAGATCATGTAGGAGGATTCATAACCTGAGCTCTAGTAAACATTTCATCCACTTGCAAGTTCACTTGGGGGACGGGAGCAGAGAGGAATGCACAACACTAAAGGCAACTTGAAGACAAGCTTAGGCAATGACAGTTATGTTCACTCTTATGTGCTCTTTTCTCTTTTTAATCTTCAGTAGCATAGTGTACTCTTTATGATCCATTATTTCAGCTACTCCCATGGCTTGTGTGGGACACTTGATTCTCTTTTTATCCCAATGAATACAAAATAACATTTTGTACAATTCTTGTTCAATTTTGTACTTCTCTTTGCAACAAATGTATGAAACATTGCATAATGAACATCTAAATATAGAATGAAGTACATTCTTTTACATTTCTTGCAATATTTAATGCTACAAATGATGAATGTTAATGAAAACACATTGCACTTTCTTTTGAACTCAAAACTCAAAACATGCAATGGTTTAAATATCTACATAAATAACTAAAAAATTTCACCTTCAAATGAATTTTGAATAAACCAGCTTTGTCAATTTAAGTTGTGGTGAAAAATTGATAATTTTCATAACACAAAACACTAATGATTTGAATTCATCAGATTTTACACCTTCCTTTAAAAAAGAGTGCAAAATTTCACAACCTAAAGAGCCTTGTGTAAGTATGCCATCTTGTACTAAGCAAGAGATATCTTTGTCACAAAATAACAAAACATCTCCTACTTTTTTTCAATAGAGTATCTTGTTGAGACTCCTCCATGATCATTTGATATCCCTTCCTCCAAGAACATGAAAGAAATTTTATTACAAGACTTCATTTTTTGCATATCATGAATTCATAGTCATTCTACTAATGAATGTAAAGCTTTGAGTAGTAAAATCCAACATCTTAAGGAGTTTGGTGCTCTCTCTTATGTGGGGGAACCTAATTCCTCTAATTGACACTAATTTTCACTCTAGAATTTTCTCATCAATCATTTTAGCTCATCCTTGTCCTACACTAAATGGGGGCAAGGGGTTAGGTATCCTTTTCCTTGTATGTCACCTGTCATTGCCTCTTTTGGCTATTCGATCACCTTTCATGTATATGTAAAAGAGAAAGCTTGGGATGTGGACAACATGCCTTAAGTTGGCTCACATGTGATGTACTGAGTTATGCACTTTTGGGGCAACTCTCTTTTCCTTTTCATGTTTTGGCTACTTTAAAGTAATTTCTCACAGTAAGGTGTTAGCAATTTCTTCAAAGTGGGGGCATACATTAGCATTCTTTTGGCATTATTTCATTTGCATTTTTCCTTTTCATGTTCCTTGATGCAATTTTCTTTCTTTATGTGATGTGTTTTCTCGTTGGTGGTGTCTTTGGGCTTGAATTCCTCTAAGAGCATGATATTTCCTTGTCCTCTCTTGGAAACAGTAGATACAATGTTCCCCAGGATGATACATTACACTTTTCCTCTCTTGGAAATAAGATGAGACCTTTTGCACTTGTCCTCTCTTGGAAGCATTGGGTATGATGTTCCCCAAGACAAGACCTTATATTTATTCTCTCTTGGAGATGTTAAGCATGATGTCCCCTAAGATTAAGACCTCACATGAAATAAGAAAAATCCCTTTGAACATCCCTCTTTATTATTATTATTTTTTCCTTTTGTCCTTATTAAATTCATGGAGGTATGGATTTGATATGGACTTCCTAGGGCTCACCTAGTGAACAACAATCTTCACTATCCCTTGTGAGCATGAATTTTTGTACCTTATTAAAGTCATGGAGGTATGGGTTTGATATGGTCCCTTGGGGCTGACATGGTGAACAACTAGCTTCACTAGCCTTGTGAGCATTTTTTTTTTACCTTATTAAATTCATGGAGGTATGGATTTGATATGATCCCTTGGGGCTCACCTAGTAAACAAGTAGCTTCACTATCCCTTGTGAGCATCAGTTTTGTTTGCATAGTGAATAGCATGTTCCACTTGTAAACATTTTTGGAAAACATCCTCGATTTGGTCCACCATATTAAATGATCATTCAATGCTTGATCCATTGCATTTCTCCTTTTTATTTTTCTTTTCTCCTATCATTGATGGTGTATGTTTTCAATATAGTTATGGCTTAATATATCATCCAAAAGTGTGTTCTTTTGTTCCTATGTTGGTTTCTCATAGGATATCAACCTTGGGGGATTGATCATCCCTCTTGATCATTGTCATCCTATCTTACCAACATTTGTTCATTTGAACCCCTCTTGCATGTGTGTTTGGCTACTTTAGTCTAAGTTTGAAGTAAGTTCATCCTCTCATTAAAGTGGGGGCTAAATGTAGTGTAGTAAAATGCATACCCTTGCATTTTCACACTTTTTTTGGATTGTCTTGCTTTATTTATGCTTATTTATGGCTTAATTGGTCCTATTTTGAACACACAAGCCCTATGAATTATATCTTTTTTATGGAAAATCCTCAAAAATATTAAGTGATAAATGATAATTTAATGTTTCTCTTTGTGTGTCCCTAATTTTTGGATTGGGACTACAACACAACCTAGGGAATCTTTGTCCCCCAAAGATCTTGGGATCTGGATTTCAAATGAATCTTAATTGCACTAATTTATTAGTGTCTATACCCCAAAATTTGAGCCTTGGGACTAAGATTCCATCTAGGGCGTATTAGTCCTTCATAGCACTTTTTGATAGCATTTTTACATTTCCACAATCCTCATTACATTTCCATACTTCCAAATTACACATAACCTAACTTGGTGTAGCTTAATTTCGTCATGTGTACTCATTATTTGGCTTGCATTACTAGGTTTTGTGAGTCAAATGTTAAAGTGTTTTTCCAACTATTTGCTTGGTGGTGGACCCCTAAAATATTAAAGAACCCCCTCCTAGGTCCTCCTTGTTGAGAATTGACTCACCTTGTGAGGTTGATGGTCCATCCAATTAGGACACCTAGGACATTATTGAATGAATTGAGGAGAATAGTGGTGTTTTATGACCTAGAACAAAAAGCGCCCATTTTCCTATTGTTCAACACCACAGTAGAACAATTGAATTGGATTATTAAGTGGGAAGTTGTTAAGTCATCCTTAGTCAATATGCCTACATCAATAAAGGTTTTGTTTTCTTTTGAGTGCATTATTGGGTGATGTTTATCTATTTGAGCTTGTGAGTTCTTTCCTTGTTGCTATGCATGTTTTGATATGTGGAACATACGAGGAATGTGTATGCGATATACACATGCATGATGATGATAGACTATATGCATGAAGGAATGTGTACATGATGGTACATATGCAGACATATCTATGCACACTCATGCACACATTTCCTATGTTCCTGGAACTATCTAATGGCTCTCATGGCATGTATATGTATACGTATAGACATATCGCTCATAGGTTCTTATCAATATCAAAGTAATTGTGTATGATTTTGATCTAGGAATCAAATCTATATATATACATATATATATATAACATACATAAATACATTTATCCATATACACGTATGGTGGAAAATCGACATTCCCATATGAATGTATCGATACATGTATACATATGCATATAGGTCATAGAGGCATATATATATATATATATAAATATATATGTATATATACATAACCAATATATTAGTACATGACAATGTGATTGCTAACTTGGCGTATTCATTTGTATATCAATTATATATGCATGTTTTATTGACATATGATAAATATGGATATATACTAACATATACATATATATGCGTGTGTGTGTGCTAATATATATATATAAGTATATATGCATATATGTTTTATATATATATAGATATATATATGATATTTGCTTTGAGATCGACTATCTAAACCAATGATTATTAGTTGATTTATAATTAAATCAAAGGTCAACTATGAGATAGTAGTGACTATATTCTTTAGCTACGTTATACTCTTGTTGTCTACGAAAGAAGAGTTTATAATTTACAAATATTGAGAAATCATTAAGTTGATGAATGGTGATGGAATAAGTCGACACCTTTTGTGGAGATCCATGGACTTAGTAAACTCTTTATACCATGTTTTTGAGCATCGACCAACATTTGTAAAGGTGTGGAAACTAGTTGATGAATTTTTCAAATTGATTTATTATGTGAATTGACTCACACCAAGACTAATTTGATACAAGCTTGGTGTCACATACTTGATATTGATTGTTTCTGATAAGAAGGAAATCATGGCATCTTTGAGAATGAATAATGATGTTTTGGTGCCATCTTTGAATCTATTAGTTCTCGAAAATGCAATTTTTGAACCTTAAGATGGTGCTAGTCTCTTAATACATTTTTGGCTAATGAACGGGGTGAATATGATTGATCACCCCCTACTCTTTAGAATCTGCTAAACCTAGGCAGTTGTACCTAAGTGATAAGGAAGATTTGAAGGATTGATATGATATTTCAATTAGGAAATCTTCTCATAATGGAATATGGGGGTGAAGTAGATGCAAGGCTATTGACTAGTTCCTACTATAAATGTTTTCAAGAATCAAATGTATGAGTAAATTTTGTATAAAGTTGTTCTAAATCTAGCCACTACCTATTATATTGGGTGACTAGAGTTGAGAGGTGGATTATGATGATGGTAATAGATATGTGATAGACAGATCTATTCCTCAGCTTAACTCTAACTTGTTGGGCACTTGGAATGTATCCACCTTGTACAAATGTGTAGGTTAGTTAGCTAATATACTCTTCTTTATAAATCCCAGTGGCATTCTCCCAAATTATTGTGATATCATGAAAGGATTTTTAATTCTTAGCCTAAGGGAAACCAATCAAAATAACCAATTAAAACAAATTAATTCAAAGGATTTTTAATTCACTCCAACTAGAACCTAATTAAAATAACAACATAGCAACAACAAATGTGTCCTGACAAATTTTATAAATATGAATAACTTAAAAGAACCACTTTGGAGACAGCACAAAAAAATATAAGCATGAAAATTAACACAAGAGTTGAACACTGAAAGTAGATCACCGATTATGAATAGTCTTCTCCATTATATTGCTTTAAAAGATGTACATTAATTGGAGTAATATTTGAAATATGGAAATGGATGGATGGAATATGCTATAATGTAACCTACTATTACTACTGATAATGATGATAAAGATAATGATTCAAAATTGGGCCTTGGTTTCTCTTTTTATTAGGGAAGAAATAAGCTACAGCCTTATTCACAAAAAGCTACATCATTTGATAACTAAAAAAGATTAACATAAACATAAAAATTTAATGATTTTTCAGTGGATGCACCACAATCCATTAGTGTCCAACAAGCGCTTGTGATCACCAAAGACCTATTCAAGGCTCATGCTCCATGATAATGCACCCACGACTACAAAATCTCATTATCCTATCATCCCTTATTTGACTCATGCAATGAACAAACTGATCTTCGACACATGTTCAATATATCCTATCTTTGCATAAGTGTCGACATTGTTTATGATATCCTTCATCACATATTCAAATACTTGTCCTAGATGCACATGTTTTGTTTTTTGTACTTCATATTCATCGTTAATTTCGTCTAGGTCCATTAGAAAATACTGAGTTACTGTTAATGTAATTAATATTTAATCACACTTGCATAACTTTACTTAGGTAATATTTTAATTCCTAGGTTTATTACTGCCATCCTTATCTTGTTGAGCTATCTTGTTGCTCAAGATAAGATTAGGGCTACACATACTTTGATTTTATAAAGAAAATCATTCTCATGTAATTAAGAATTCCTGAATAATATTATTTGCACATCGTTTTGCAAAGCTCTTGCTTTTTCTATTTTTCGCTTTTGTGGAAGGATTTTTTGGTTTACATTTCAGATCTTGGTTTCTAACATGGTATCAGAGCCTTGATTTGCAACCCCTTCTCAGATTTTTGAGAAAATCATTAAAGAGCTCATTTGGGATTCCTCGAGGGCATCATGCCTTGAGTTCATTTATGAGGCATTTTGGATCAGATTGGGCTTCACCATTAAATTCAAAGCACTGGAAAAAGTTAGGATTGGCTTTTGTTTTGGAGATTTTGGTCATTGTTTGCCAGATCCATGAGGATTTCAAGCTAGAAGATTTTTTCCAAGCTCTGGAGGTAGGCAATTTTTTGGAGCATTTTGAGTACAAATGGAGGTAACCATCACGTTCGCAACGGCCAAAAACCCTAAAAATGACTTTCGTTTCATCGATTTTGTGAAGTTGGTCTAGAAGGGGAAAAAAATTTCCTGGGGGGACCATACAGCCTCCCCAGCATGTAGTCTAAGGCTCGAAAATCCAAAAAAATATTAAAAATGTGTTTTATCGATTTTCGTGCAGACGCTTCCATTGTTGAAGAAACTCGCCACTCGGCAACCACTGGGCAACCACCAGGCGGCCACCGGTCTGCTACCACCACCAATGCTCCCCACCAGTCTGTCACCTCCCTCATAGCCCCTACATGCCCTTCATTTCTCTGCTCTGGTCCTATGGTGGACCAAGAGCCTGGCCTCCAGCCCCCTTGGGCTCTGCTTGCCTGGCTGAGGTCGTATGGGGGACTAGGCGCTATGCGCCCAGCCCCCAGCCGACCCCTCTATCATCCACTGGTCATATTGAGAACCAGGGGCTATACCCTAGCCCCCAAACTGCTAGCCCCTAGTCATGCATAGGACCAGGGGCTGAATTTTTTTAGCCCCCTAGGGGCCTACAGGCCTTATTGGGCCTTTTGGAGCACTTTTCACTAAATCGGGTGTATTTTTTACGTATGATGTTCGTTTTTCACAAACAAGATATCGTAAAAAGCTAATTATGATTCCAATCCAATGGTGAAGTTTATTTTACCATATTTTTCTTCAGTTTTATTTTGCAATTCCTTGAACTTAGATGAAGTTTTTTTGCTTCGAAGGGCATATCTTTTGACCCGGTGATCCTTTTTTCATCATTCTTGCGGCGTTGGAAAGTTGGTTCTATTCCCTACATAGATTTGAGGTCTATTTTTATGCATTTTTCATTCTCTACTTTTAGAATCATTGGGTTATTGTAATAAATGAAATGAGATAAAGTTCCATCAAGGGGGTTTCTTGCATAATAATTTGATTAGAGTGTGCATACACATTGAACTCCATCTTGTTTTGATGGAAAATTGCATGGGTTATCTGGTTTCTTAGTTTCTTTTGGCCACATTTTTGTTGTAGCTTGACACATATCAGATTCATATCAGTTCACACTTTAGATTGAGGGTTTATGTTTCTTGATCTGCATTGGTTTAGATCCTTCTTAGTTTGAGGGCCATGTTTTTATGGTTAATGTTCTAGAGTCTTTATGGTACTCCTTCCCATGGAAGATTTTTAGTCTCATTTTGGCATCAACATCGAGATACATAGTTTCCAGATTTTGTCACCATTTCATATGTTGTTGCTTCGCAGATTCTAGGGTTGTTCTAGTTTGTGAGTTTTCTAGTGTTCCGTGGCATCGGGTTTGTTGTTGCATTATTGTGATTCCACTTTGGTTTCTTGTAGAGAGAAGTATCTATCCTTTCTTTTCAGATTGTGGTTCTAGTGTTACTCCATAGTGTTCTTCTAGTGCTTCTTTGCAACAATCATCTCATTATAGGGGGGTTTTGTCCCACTAGGTTTTCCTTCTCTACCTCATTATTGCATTTGTACTTAGGTACCTGATCAAGCCTTGTTGTCGGGACCCATTCATGCTTTCTTGCATTCATCTTAGTTTTAGGTGCATTCTTTTTGAGTCTCCCTAAGTTTCACTTATGGGGGGGTGTTAGTGTAATTAATATTTAATTACACTTGCATAACTTAGGTAATATTTTAATTCCTAGGTTTATTATTCTCATCCTTATTTTGTTGAGCTATCTTGTTTCTCAAGATAAGATTAGGGTTATGCATAATTTTCTTTTATAAATCAAATCATTCTCATGTAATTAAGAATTCCTGAATAATATTATTTGCACATCTTTTTGTTGTAGACGTCTAATTTTGATCACTTCCATATGATCAAATGCGTCTCCTTGATTCATCTGGTTGCTCATCCCCTCTAACAATATTAATTAAGCCAATTGTTTAATTAATACCTTGCATCTTGCACAAAGGTCCTAAATTATTTAATTTGATACTTTACCCCTTTTCCTCCTCTAAATTAAATAAATATCCCCTTTTATTTAATTGAGTCATATTCCCCTTTTGAATTAAAATGCATTTTTAATTCATCTTTTCTCTCTCATGGTCACATCCTCCATCTTTTGCAAGTTGGTCCCTAATCCATTTTAATTACTTCATCTTCTTCTAATTAACTAGGGTTAACATGTGCACACCCTTAATCATCATTAAGGTCACATCCTCCATAATTTCCCACTTGCCTCTAACCAGTCATTAGCCTATCTAACTAAGTACTTGCACAACCTTAATCATTTGATTAGCCTAACCTAATCCTCATCCTATTTATGGCACATGTCCTTGAGTCAACCTTATTAAAGGCTTTCTCCTTTTGGACAAGGCATCCCCCTTCCCCATGTGAATTTTTAATTCACCTTTTAATCCCCTAAGGCACCTAAAAGGAATTTTTAATTCCTTCACTTCTCCCCACATGTCCTTTACTTATTCTTTATTCTTTCTCTCATCCCCATGAGAATATTTGAGGAATTTTTAATTCCTCACATGTCCTCTCACCCACATGGGGACAAGGACCTCCTTTATGAGGAGATCTTGTCCAATCCCAAGGTACTTTGTACCCCTCTCCATGTCATGTCCTTCTCCTTCCCCCTCATGTCCACTTCACCTTTTAGGGCTATCTCACATGCCACATGTCAAGATGTGAGGGCTTGTGAGTTCTCAACTCACCTTAGCCCTACATCTTGATATTTGGTGGATCAATCTCAACCGTCCATTTCCCCTAGGATTTCCCAAAAATCCTATAAATACCCCCTCTTTTCTCTCATTTTGGGGAGATCATTTTGTGTAACCAAACTCTTGCAGTTTTATTTCTCAATCCACACTTAGCTTTTTTTTCATGTTTCCAAGCATCATTTGCATCTCACATCACACTTCTTGTGCCATCTAAGGAGCGTACACATCCAAGATCGAAGGGCCAACCAAAGGATCGACTCAACGCAAGGTATAAAGTTCCATTCCGTGGCTTTGTCTTGTTTTGTTTCTAACTTAGGCTAATCTCGAAGTGTAGGTTGCTTTAGTTGTTTAGTTGTGCTCTTTAACTTGTTGCTTGTTTTCTAACACCTATTTCGACCTATCACATTTCTGGCATGCCCGGTGGGACCCAAAAATGGGTCTTTTTTCTTCACGTTTGCTATTTTTTGCATTTTTCAAGGTTCAGGTTGTAGAGTGGCGGACCGGGCCTAACAGAGTAGCGGATCTGTCCAGAGTGGCAGACCGGGCCTAACAGGGTGGCGGATCTATCCAGGGTGGCGGACCGGGCCTAATAGAGTGGCGAATCTGTCCAGGGTGGCGGACCGGGCCTAACAGAGTGGCGGATCTGTCCAGAGTGGCGGACTGGGCCCAACAGAGTGGCGGATCTGTCCTCCAGAGGGTAAAAATTTCCAATTTTCCCGAATTGTCTTTTGATAAATAGGAACATAGTTTAATTAAAGGGGTGTCAATAAACTTTGCTTGGCGTGTTTGGGAAGGATATTTGACGTATCCAATCCCCTTGCACCATTTGGCGATCCTGGGTGACGAGAAATCGTAGCTTTCCAAGTCTTTTTGAGTCACCCTTTTTCATTTTCTTAGTGGGACCTGCTTGGGGATTTCATCACCCCAAGGGACGATTCCAACCACGCGTACCGGCGGGGTATATAAAGGGGGGAGAGCAAAAGTTGTACCCCAATCCAACCACGTTGTAATTGGCGAAGCGTCAGGATGACGTGAAGAGTTGGTCCGAGCCTATAGTATCTCGCTAAGGTTCCCGACTCACGCTTGTAACAGGTTGGTGTTCACGGTTTGGGCCTCACGTACCGGGTGTATATCGAGGACTCCTTAGAAACCATGTGCATCCTAGAGTAGAAGACTTTGTTGACCATACCCGTTTCTACTAATTTTAGGGTTGTGCTGCTTGGATTGTCTTTCTTGTGCAATGACCAGTGATTATCGATTTGGCCAAGTCTTTTTATGATTGCAACAATTTGGGCCCTTTGCCTTTGCCATCCATCAAAAAGCCAAGCTTAAGTTTATCCTTTGGCGGACTTAACCTCATCTTTTAGCAAACCTGTCCTTGCGCTGTGGCGGATCTGTCTTGGTGCTGAGGCGGATCTGTCCTACTGCTGTGGTGGATTGGTCCCAGTGCAGTGGCAGATTGGTCCTAGTGCAGTGGCGGATTGGTCTTAGTGCAGTGGCAGATTGGTCTTAGTTCAGTGGTAGATTTGTCCTAGTTCTGTGACGGATTGGTCCTAGTACTGTGGCGGATTGGTCCCAGTGCTGTGGCGGATTGGTCCTAGTGCTATGGTGGATTGGTCCCAGTTCTGTGGTGGATTGGTCCCTGTGCTGTGGTGGATTGGTCCTAGTGCAATGGCGGATTTGTCCCAATACAGTGGCGGACTTGTCCTTTGGCTGTGGCGGACCTGTCCCTTTAACCATCCTATACTATCATTTGGCATCCATTGTCCCTCTATTTTGAACACCGAAACGATCATTTAGCATCCAAAACGAACATCTGAACGTCTATTCTGAGTCCTTCGTTCTAAGGGTCATTTGTCCTGAATAGTCTTTTGCTTGTTTCGAGAACCATTCATCTATCTTGAGACACTCCCCATCCGTCCTGCACGCATTTCATCTTTGATCTCCGTTATTCTATATAAACCCCGTTAGAGTCGTCATCCAAGTTGACCTAGGTATTCATCCCTAATCACAATCATCCTAGCTGGCTTAGGATCGCTATCCATCTTAGGTCAGTTATCCTTTTCGACCCAATCAATCCGCTTCTATCTCAAGTTGGATTCGGTGTCGTTATCATACATCCACCTTTTAATCAATACCTAGTGTTACCAAGGATCCTTCTTAAACTCGATTGTGGATCTCAGTCGTCATCGTATCTATCACTACATCAATCGATCTAATCCCCACATCATCAAACCTATTCAGATCAAAACCCGGAAACTCAGGTAATCCAACATTTATCGATCAATCCAATCCGATCCCATCAAGCCAATCCACATCGGCCTAATCAATCGTCATCCACTAATCTCCCATTGAAATTGAATCAATCTTGATCTACTTCATCATCTTGCATGCCCGTTCAAACTCGATCACAAGCAAAGAAAATGGCCGACCAACAAGCCCTAAATGCCCAATCGAACAACCCTCAAAATCCTATCAACACGGTCAACATCACGTCCGATCCTAACTATGGTGCTAATATCCCTCACGATCCCCACAACGGCACCTCATCGCAATCCAATGTGGATGGTCAAACAACATCACCCCCTGGGGAGGAAAACATGGCCGAACAACCCGAGCTCACGTTCGAAGAACACTTTAGCAACCCTGTCAATGCACAAATGACAGAACGCCTCCTCGAAAGACATGGGGACAAAATCTTGGCTCACTTGATTGACAAAGTTAATCGAGTTACGCCCGGTCACGGAGCTTATCCAAGAGTATGGCACCTCAGCATCAACCTTTAAGGGGCTCATGACATCCTAAGTGGCTATTGCTTTATAGAAGGTTAGCATCAACTAGGTCGAGCGGTGCGTATCGGGTTAAAGTCCAGCATCCTGCAAATCACGATCAGGGCTTATCAAACCATTGATCCCAATGATCCCTATGCCTATGGCATGCCGCAAAACATCCCGCAACCACAACCATTAATGCTCACAGAGGCGCATACTTCGAATCAGCCTCATCGGCAACGGGGCGAATCCTTTAAACCTGGCTGCGACCACCTCTGGGGCAATGATCATCCACCATCGTCGATTTCCAACCTCCACCATGGAGTCCCAATCCAGTGTCCATCCACCATCATCATTCCAGCCTCCACCATTGTCCCAATCCAAAAGTTCCTCCATGGAATTAGTTCATGTGCCCCAACAACCACTTACAGTCCAACGTTTCGCCACCATGCGTCGTTTATGGCTCAGCGTTGCCCCAATCTGGCATGCCTCCATCATCATGGTTCATATCAACAAGCCTCCCCAGTCAAGCTCCCACTGGTGCTCAACAACCTCCCTCGCGCAACATCTCCAATCGCTCCCCACCTCAGCAACAATTTGGTCAATCCCTATTCTGGTATCATCACAACATCAACCACCAGGAAATCCGCGGACTTGATACGGCATCTTCATTCCTTGCATCCATTTTATGCCCACAAGCGCAACCACAACATACCATCCCATCTCGCCCATCACAGGCACCACCTATGCATCAACAACAATATCAACAACCACCTCATCACCACAACTATTACAACCAGCAACAATATCAACAACAACCCTCCTATGGGGCATCACAACAGTCATATCAACACCCCCAATATCCGCAAGCTAATCAACAACACTTTCTCCACACTTCCCAACAGTACGCCACCCACAACTACCCAGCCAATCCATATCCCCCCTCGCAACAGCAACCTTTTTATCAACAAGGTCCCTTGGCATATCAGCAGGATGTGACACCTCCTCATCCATACACCCATCTCCAAACATCCTCTCAGAATCCGCAATCATCATATCATCAATATCCATCCAACACACCAGCCAATGCGGACATCCTGGAAATCAAAGCCGCACTGAAGGATCTCCAGGCAGGGACTAGCAAACAATCGTTCAAGTTTGAAGATATATGCCCCTATCCGTATGATCCCTCCATCTCATTGATTCCCTTCCCCAAACATTTTGAGATACCAAAATTTGACAAGTATAAGGGGAACAAAGATCCAAAGGCTCACCTGCGGGAGTTTTACTCCCAGTGTCAAGAAGTAATTCACAATGACAACTATCTCTTGCGTCTGTTCCCCCGAAGTCTGGGAAGCGACGCACTAGGGTGGTTCATGACCCTCGACAAGGGATCTATAAAATCTTTTGCGGACTTGTCAGAAAGGTTTGTCTCCTACTTCTCCTTCAACTTGGAGAAAGATACTGATACCCTGGATCTTCTCAAAGAGAAACAACGTGACGGGGAAACCTTCACTAGCTACCTCCAGAGGTGGCGTGCCCTGGCGAGCCGAATGAAAACCCCTTTGAAAGAGAAGGACATGGTCACCCTTTTTGTGGAGAACTCCCATCCTGACATGGCCCACAACTTCCGATTACATTGTGTCACCACTTTCGCAGAGGTAGTGGAGAAAGGACCCATCCTTGAGCGTGCCCTTATTGCCAAAGGGCACATCAAAATATATAACCAAGATAGGGAAAGGTCTTTCAATGACAAGCCACGTTTTTGGAACAAGAACAAGAATGCAGTCAATGATGGTGTCACTGATACTAAACACGTCCAAGTGGCCAACGCATCCCAAAAACAACAGCAATTTGTACCTAATGCCATATCCGTACTGCAAGGGACACCCCGTCCTCCCCAACAGTCCAATCAAAATAACCAAGGGAACAATAAACGCCAATATGCTCAACTAGGAGAACCCTTGAGTGTTGTCTTCAACAAACTGTTGCAGATTAGCTACCCGATCACGTATCCTGTCACCAAGCCACTAGATGAATCCAAACCTAAGCCCGCATGGTTTAGGGAAAATGAGTATTGTGAGTTCCACAAAATTAAAGGACACTCTTTGAATAAATGTCAGGGTCTCAAAAACTATGTCCAGGATCTCATAGATCGAGGTGACATCAAGGTTGACCCTAATCAAGCTCCGTCGTCCAATGCTCAATTACAAATTTATCAAAACGCTTTCCCAAATCATAACCAAGGCCCGAGCACTTCCAATACTAATCCTCAAAGTAACAGCACAAATAACGTAAGCTACAAGAGTGTACCCCTCAATTACGAGGGTGTTATTCATTACATTGAGCAGGTAGAACCTCGTGTATCCATGATACACGTCAAAGCTAAAGACCCCCAATGTGCTGTTACCACACGACGGGCCCGTATCACCGTTCCTGCAGCCTCCGCACCCGCTCAACCTACTCCTGTAACTTCCCAGTATAATATCCTTGATCACCTGGGAAAGACCCCTGCACACATCTCCATTTTGGATTTACTCAAGTCTTCCCCTGTGTATCAAGAAATCCTCAATAGAGCTCTACAGGAAACTCATGTTCCTAATAATATGGATCCTACACAGTTCCAAGCCTTGGTAGGACACCTGGATTCATCCCACCAACTACACTTCAGCCACAATGATATGCCCAACATTGACGCCAATCACAATCGCCCCTTACATATCGAAGTCGTGGTTGCTCGGCATAAAGTAAAAAGGGTCTTGGTAGATAATGGCTCTGCCCTCAACTTGTGCACTTTAAAATTCATAAAACAAGTGGGGTACACCCAAACAGACTTAAGCAACCAGATTATTACAATCAAGGCTTATGACAATGCAGAAAGGAATTCAGAAGGGATCATCAATCTTCCTGTCCAAGTTGGACCGGTGGTTCGGTACATCACCTGTCATGTCCTTGATCTGGACTTACCATATAACCTCCTCCTCGGCCGTCCATGGCTCCATGCTATGCAAGTCGTACCCTCCACCTACCATCAATGCCTCAAATTCCCAGTCGATGGACAGGAGGTCACCATCTATGCCGACCCCCAACCATTCGAATATTGCCGCGCCTTAGAGGCATCATTTCCCCATCTACATTATTGTCCTGGGGTTGAAATTGGGGCATCTCAATCATCACCCATTCATCCACCATCCACTGCGAAAACCCCTCCATCCTCCCCCACTGAGCCTACATTCATAAAAGTCCAGATCATTGACAAAGGGTGCGGCGAATATGAAATGCATACTGCTCTTAATGTAGCAACCATGCCACCATCGCCACACGAGTATGGTCAACCTTCCCATGCTACCCCAAAAGAGGACAAGACTGTCACCTTCAGTGGCACGAATATCCCTACCACCACCTTTGTATCCCCAAGTATCAAGACAGATGCGCCCGAAGAAGACATAAGCCAATGGGTTTACCGAGAAGAGCCTCAGCCAGAAACTCCTCTCAAGGAATACTTCCAAGAAAAGTACCCCTGGCCGACAAAGTTTGTGGAAAAGCATAACTATCAAGGCAGAGGCCTAGGAAAGCAAGAACAAGGGCAATTACAACCCATTGATACATGTATGTTACCAAAGAATGTGGGTATTGGGTATGACAGAAAGCAAAAGCGCCCTGAAACATTGTCTAATGCCTCCAATAGTGTAGTTGTGGATGACGGCTTATTGGAAGACATACCTGAGGAAGAATCCATCATACGTGCGTACGATGACGTCGATCACATCGACCTATCCTCCATGTTTGAATGCCTATCCGTCTGCACCATTAACCTATCCCTTTGCCATCCTGAGCTCATTGATTGGGACCTACGAACTAGCACGCCTGTCACTATGTCTGCGGATACATATGTCAACCTCATGGGATTGGGGGAGGATGAACACTCCAGTCACAAAAGTGAGAATAAAAAGAATAACAAGCGGTCATCTAGTGAAAACCTCCCTGAGGCACTTTGTGACCTAGAAAAAGTAAAAATAAAGGACGCATCTGATGGCGAAAACCTCAAAGAGGCGCCAGAAGATGGAGATGTTCATCTTCCCCTTATGGGAACTCAACTATCTACCAGATCATCTATTCTGATTGAAGAGACACAAGAGATTAATTTGGGAACTACTGAAAATCCTAAGATCACCTATGTAGCCAAGTCACTCTCCAAACAAGAGTTTCCAATCTTTGCGCAGCTACTCCAGGAGGGAATTGTTAACTTCGCTTGGTCATATTCAGACATGCCAGGCTTAGATCCCGCCTTGGTGGTTCATCACCTAGACATCAACCCAGACGCTAAACCTGTCAAGCAAAAACTCCGCAAGATGCATCCGCAAGTCACATTGTTAGTCAAGAAGGAATTAGAGAAGTTGTTGGAGGCAGGATTTATCAGGCCAATCGACTACTCCGAATGGATCTCCAACATAGTGCCAGTTGCTAAACCAAATGGTGACATTCAGATATGTACAGACTTCAGGGATCTCAACAAAGCCTGCCCCAAAGACGACTTCCCCCTACCCAATATTGACATGTTGGTCGACCTAACAGCAGGACATGAGATGTTGTCCCTGATGGATGGCTTCTCCGGGTATAACCAGATCCGAATCGCACCTAAGGACCAACACAAAACTGCCTTCACAACTCCTTGGGGCACCTTCTGCTACAATGTCATGCCCTTCGATCTCAAAAACGCAGGGGCAACATATCAGAGAGCTATGACCGTTATCTTCCATGACCTTATTCATATCATCATGGAAGACTATGTTGATGACCTATTAGGGAAGTCCAAGACACGAGCAGAACATCCGGCCATTCTGAAGAAGATATTTGAACGACTAGAGCACTATAAGTTGCGGTTGAATCCAAAAAAGTGTCTTTGGTGTCACATCAGGGAAATTGTTGGGTTTCATAGTCTCCCGCAGAGGTATTGAAGTTGATCCTTCCAAAGTAAAGGCTATTCTAGACATGCCGCCTCCACGCAATCTAAAGCAGTTAAGAAGCCTCCAAGGAAAAATGCAGTCCATCCGGTGGTTTATAGCCAAACTTGTAGATAAATGTCAACCTTTTACTCATCTTTTGAAGAAAGATTCTACATTCCGATGGACAGCACAGTGTCAAATGGGTTTTGATAAAATCAAGGAATACTTAGCTCATCCCCCAATTTTGATGCCGCCCATTCCAGGAAAACCCCTCCTACTTTATATCTCTGCTACCTCGGTCGCACTGGGGGCATTATTGGCGCAGCACGATGAGTCACTCAAAGAAAGGGCAGTCTACTACATCAGCAGAACACTAGTTGGCTATGAGTTAAATTATTCTCCTATGGAAAAAGCATGCCTTGCGCTAGTCTTCAGTACACAGAAACTCCGCCATTACATGCTCAGTCACCTAGTCAAATTAATTGCTAAAATTGATCCTTTGAAATATCTGTTGTCTAGAACTACCTTGACTGGCCGCATGGCCAAATGGGTCATGCTACTAAGCGAATTTGACATCGAGTATGTAGAGCGCAAAGCTATTAAAGGACAGGTTATTGCTGATCAGTTGGCTGAAGCACCACTAGTAGATGCATACCCAATAGACACTGAATTCCCGGATGAAGGAATCTACACAGTAACAGAAGCACCAACTTGGACGTTGTACTTTGATGGCTCATACACTCACAGTGGATCTGGGGCAGGAATTCTCTTAGTCACCCCTCAAGGTGACTACATCCCAAAATCATTCAGGATAGCGTTTCCCTGCACCAACAATATGGCAGAATATGAAGCCCTCCTCACCGGCCTTAGAATTGCAAAACAGTGGCATATTACACATTTGAAAGTCTTTGGGGATTCCTTGTTGGTTATCAGACAAGTTAATGATGAATTCCTCACAAAGGATGACAAACTGCTACCCTATAAGCGCATGGTGGATGATTTCAAGAAATACTTCACCTCCATACAGTTTGACCAAATCCCTCGGGTGCAGAACAAAGCAGCAGATGCCATGGCCACTATTGGTTCTTTGATTGACATGCCCAAAGATCGGACAGAGTGTGAGTTTCTGGTCGAACAACTGTTAATCCCTGCATATGATGTCCCGGACACTGACATGGTGTGCGATATCGTAGGTCCCGCCTCCCCGTGGTACCAAGACATATATAATTACCTCCGTGACAATACCATACCCCCAGAACTTACACGCAACCAACGTAAATCATTTATCCACCGTTCATCTCGATACGTCATTGTTGGTGATACGCTTTATCGTCGTGGGTATGATGGAATCCTCCTCAGATGCCTAAATGAGACCGAAGCCCATACTACATTAACGGAGGTACATGGCGGTGTTTGTGG
>VDFB02128676.1:0-21309 GCA_007258455.2 Sequoia sempervirens
CCCCTCTCCCTCTTGCAGGTCTCTCTCTCTCACTCCCTCTATCTCTCTCCCACTCCCTCTCTCTCTCACTCCCTCTATCTATCTCCCACTCCCTCTCTCTCCCACTCCCTATCTCTCACACTCCCTCTCTCTCTCCCTATGTCTTAGGTATCTCCCTCTGGAAACCTACCTAGTAACTCTCTCTCTCCCCTTTCTCTCTCTCTCTGTCACTCCCTCTGTCTCCTCCCCTACCTATATAAGTCCCATTCCAAGCTACCTCTCTCCCCTCTCTCTCAGGTCCTCTCCCCTCCACACACCCACCTCTCCTCTCTTGGGTCTCTCTCTCTGTCTCTCTCTCTCTCTCTCCTCTCCTCTGCCTCTCTCCCCACTCCCTGTCTCTCTCTCTCTCCATTCCCTCTCTCTCGCACTCCCTCTCTCTCTAGTGTAGGAGCACCAATCATATGAAGTTCACTTTAGGAGGTCAATAAGTCAAGCATAGGTGTTGGGGAATTTTGCATTAAATAAGGTCTTATGAGACCATTTTCCATGTAATTGAGTCATTTTGGAGTCACAAGAAGTCAGTTGTATTCATTTGTCCAAATTTTGTAAAAATTGTCAAATATGCCAAAGTGAAAAAAATTGAAAAATAAGGAAGATGTAAGGTTAGTCAGTTGGGTAGTTAGAAAATTAGTTGGAAAACGTGGGGAAAAATGTGAAAGGCATAGATATCCTTAATCAATCATTGGAAGGTGGTGGGAAATGATATTATGTAATTTGAAGATGAAATTAATAAGAAATCACTGTGTTTCGTACACTTTTTCCTTCTTTTCATGATGAAGTACTGGCTGTATGACCTGACAGTGGCTTGAAATCATATTGGATGGTTAGCACTCTGAGTCTACCTTGTTTTTGTTTTTATTTCATTCAATTTAACCATGTATGAAGAAAGTTATGTTGATTTTTGCCTGGACGGGTCAAAACCCCTACTTAGGGTAACAGTGAGTCTTTAAAAATGCATTTCTTCATTTCAATTCATTGATAGCTCCTGAAAATGGGTGTGTATATTGGTTTTTACATATTCTAAGAGATTCCTAAGTCATAATGTCAGTAGGTGAAGTTTCAAGCAAATATCTTGATGCCCTAGCCTACAAATTCTATGTAACAGTTTGAAAATAGAGCAGTCAAGGTAGTTATAGCTTAGGGTTTGATAAAGAATGGTTTAAAAGGGAATTTTGATGGATCCTAAAGCATGAGAAAGCTCATTAAATGTAGTTAGTAATGTTTGTTATGAGAAAATGAACTTTGAAATAGCAAAACTAATAAGCCCTGTATGCACCAAAGCCTAATTAGGCATAGTTTTAACTGAGACAAAATATTTTGATGCTCTTGTTTCAAAGGACTTAATACCCATTTCAAATTATGTTTTAAGCAAGCACAAAAGGCACTCAAGTGTGAAAATAGATTTGGGTTTCAGTGCTTAATTTGGGGAAAAAGTTCTGACAGTCCTATTTGGAGACCTACAAGGCTTAAGCGATAGACTGAAGGAATTGTCCTTGGATGGGGTTGTTGGTCCATGAGTTGGTCTAATTGTGTTTTCCTGATCAATTTTTATCTTGTTAGATGCCTAAACAAGTTCATATAGAGATCTGAAACCTAAAGTACAAGTTGAAAACCTTGAAGGCTTATTCCTATGATGGGGTTTTTGTGAGTCAATTCAAGACCCAAGTTGTGAATTCTTGAACAACCCTATTGTGTTTCCTCCTTACTTTGCATCACTCTCCCTATCTCTCAGGTCTCTCTCTCCCACACTACCTAGATAAGTCCCTCTCACTCCAACCCCCTCTCTCCCACTCTCACTCCCTCTCCCTCTCTCTCATATCTCTCCCTCCCACCTCCTCTCCCTTTCTCAAGTCTCTCCCTCTCACTCTATCTATCTCTCTCCCACTGCCTCTCTCTCAATCCCACTCCCTCTCTCTCACTCCCTCCCTCTCCCACTCCCTATCTCTCACACTCCCTCCCACCTATTGGTCCCCACTATTATCGGTGTGGTTTCCCCCAAAATTATTTAACGGGGGTTTGGGGGCACTGCCCCCAAGACAGGGTCAAAGGGCAACACGCCTTGAGGGGTCTATGGGAAGCACCCTTGGCACGCTCCCCGTTGCGATAGAAGGCAGAGTTGAGGGGTAGCACCCCTGAAACCTCTCATGATTTTTTATTATTTTATAAAGGCGTTGGGTGTTATTTTTCTATTGGCTGACATTAAAAACCCTATTTTTGTAACTGACATAAGTCTTGATAAAAGGCTAAGGGTTTGGGTTTCTATTGACACTGTATTGTAGCATTTGCAGTGGTATTGAGTTGCAAGGATTACTGGTTGTAATCGGTTTTATTTACTATATAATAATATTGGACTCTTTATTGGTGGATGTAGCTTGAGTTTGGGTGAACCATGTTAAATATTTTCTCTCGTTATTATTTATGTGTTTTTCATTACTCTATTTAATCTTTATTTGCATTTAATTGATATTTTCTGTGTATAATTCCTAACACCACCCCCCTCTCTCTCTTAGGTCTCTCCCTTTGGCACCCTACCTAGATAATTCTCTCTCTCTCTCTATCCCTCCCACCCTACCTAGATAATTCCCTCTCACTCCAAACACATCTCTCCCACTCCCACTCCCACTCCCTCTCTCCCTCTCTCTTAGGTATCTGCCTCCCGCACCCTCTCCCTCTCTCGGGTCTCTCTCTCACTCCCTCTCTCTCTCTCACTCACTCCTATCTCTCTCCCACTCCCTCTGCCACTCCCTCTCTCTCCCATTCCCTCTCTCTCCCATTCCCTCTCTCTTGCACTCCCTCAGGTCTCTCTCTCTCTCCCATCCCCCCTCTCTCAAGTCTTTCCCTTTGGCACCCTACCTAGATAACTCTCTCTCCTCTCTCTCTGCCTCTCTCTCTCCCTCTCTCTCCTCTCCCTGTCTCTCTCACCCTCTCCCTATCTCTCTCTCTTCTATCCCTCCCACCCTACCTAGATAAGTCCCTCTCACTCCAACCCCTTCTCTCCCACTCCCTCTCTTTGTATGTCTCTCCCTCCCACCTCCTCTCCCTCTCTTAGGTCTTTCTCTCTCACTACCTCTCTACCTCTCTCTCTCTCATCTCTCCCTCCATCTCTCCCTCCCACCCTACTTAGACAACTCTATCTCTCTCTCTCTCTCTCTTAAAATTCTGCTTCCCTCTAAATACATAAATACATATAAGAAAACATACATACATACATGCATACATACATACTTATATACATACAAGCATACATATATAAGTACATACAATCGTACACATACATACATACATACATACATACATACACTGATACATACATACATGCATACATAGATATAGGCATACATACATACATACATACATACATACATACATACATACATGTCATACAAGGATACATACATACACACATACAAATATATATACATACATTTAATAGACTAGCATTTAACACAAAGCAAGAAATAATATGCTTGTGTTATGTCTTGCTTAGGAAAATCTTGAGCACAATTGCAAAAAAAAGTCAAAACCATGAAATAATGCTAGCGCATTATAATCCACTTGTGTTATTTCTTGCTTTGGGAATCCCCAAGCCTTAGGCTTGGTATTTGTATTATATTACCAACCTAAAGGCTTGGAGTTCCTTCCCAACGTCCAAAGACGTGTTTTTGCATATTCTACAAGATTTCATATAATCACGTTCATGTTAACCATCAAGTTTTCACGTGTTTCAAGGTCAAAAAAATTGAACACCTAGGTAATGTTAGGCTCTCTCTTAGCTATTTAATGATGTAATTGTTTTCACATTTTAACAATGTTAAGCCTTTCATCTTTAATTTCTTTTGTTTGTGTGTCCGATTTTTGGCAAAAACTAGTGTTTGGTATTTTTTTTCATTATAAATTAATTGTTCATTAAAATTTCAAATAAATTACATTTTTAGAAACTAGACTCTATTCTACACATATTTCAAAAAATATATTTTCAATTAGTTTTCAAAATTTATAGGGTTAGCACGACCAAAATTCTATTTTTAAGGATGTGTCCACTTTGAAAATTAGTAAAAAATCAAATATTCATTAAAAAATTATTAGAAAAATCAGGCATAAATTACATGTTGTTAGCTAATTTCTCACTAAAGCAATTTTAAAAATACCAAAAAAAAAGTTAACCTTTTGAGGGAGCCACAAAAGTTATGTTATGTTGTTTTGATAAAAACAACACCAATTTCTATGGCTCCCTCTTTTCAACCCCTTAATCTATACCATTTTCAAAACAAATTAGTAGTTTACTAGAAGACTCAGAGAACTCCCTAAATTGTTTTTGTTGCATTTTAAAATTTTGAGTGTAACTATCCTCAATTTCTCATCCAAGGTCAATATTTCTTGGTTTCGAAAAAAGAAGTAGCCACTTAAGACCCCTTTTTGGCCCCCCATATTTTTACACTTATCTTCTTATTAGTATTTTAAACTCCATCTTCAATAAGAGGGTTAATTATGGGAAGCAGTATACTACTAAAATCATTCTTCCATTCTTTATACTCCATCTCACCCTCATTCATTATGTTAGGCATGAGATTATATTTGATGTCATCAAAGTCTTCAAGAAAATTTTCCATGCCTAATTGGAAACTTTGGTGTATAATCATGTTGTCTTCAATTCCTTCTAAAGAATCAGAAATCAATTGCATTTTCTTTGGGGCATATATATCAAAATTTAACACCAACATCATCCTTTTAATCATATCCTTCCTAGGACTCCATGTATCAATGATTCCATGTGGTCTATTCTTCAAGATGATATGAGTGATACAAGGTGTTATGAATCCTTTATACCCATTCCATGTTTCCTCAAGAGACTCAAAATGCATGACAGCCTATGACAAAAAAAGTTTTCAATCATCTTAGAGAGTTTTAAATGTTGATCCCCTTTTGTTTTCAATTTCACATCCTCCCTCTTATGAAGCTCCCTTTTCAATTGTCTGATCTCAACATTTAGTGTTATCATTTCATCTTTTATCTCACTTACCTCTAATTAAGGAGGTGGTAGCAATCCTTCAATTATTTTTGTAGCTTTAGGTTTTCATTATTAACTTTTGCCAAATTAGCCTCTAATTTTTGGACTTTGGCTTCTGTGAACATAATTGAATTGACTACCAGTGTGACAACTTACAAGGCACTAGTATCAATTATTCTTGTGACAATCAAGTTTCCAGTCAAATCATTTGTGTCATCAATGACCTTTGGTTTGTTGGTCTCAAGGAAGATTGACTAGATGGCTAGGGTTTCATGCCTTGGGTTAAATATTGAGCCAAAATATAAAGCTTTAGCTTGTTCTTCTAATGTTAACACTGGATTATTTCCATCTTGTCTTCTAATAGTATCAAATGTAATTGCAAATGATATATCCCAACCTGGTATTAACAAGCAGCCACCCTTCTTCACAAATTCTCTTTCCTTTTCAGGTGTCATGTCCACCATCTTCTTGTTTACCTTGTCCCAAAACTAAGTGATGACTTCATTTCTTTTATCCTTAGTGAGAGTTTGATTATCTAAAGTTTGGTTTAACTCCTCACCTTTTTTTTAAAACATACTCCCTAAATTCTCTTATGGTGATGAACTTGTCATCCTCCATGAATTAGAGCATGATTACATCATCCACCACCTAATCACCAGTATCAAAAAATATCTTCTTATAAGTAGATGCTCTTTTTGCAATGACCCTTCTAGGAGGGTGCATCACCTGAAGTAAATTCAAATCTTTTTAAAATTTAATAGGGTCAATTGGATAATCAACTAAAGGCCCAGTGGGAGGAGCTACTTGTTGCAGAGGTGCAATATTCTCTGATATTTTTTGCTCGACTGTGTGATATGAAGAGGGACCAGGTTCATCCCTTTGTGGAATCTTCAATGACACATTTTCCAATAGGTTGGTTGTATCATCCAACATCATCATTATTCTCAAGACTGGATCATGGATATCTATATGCTCCTTTATAAGAAGGATCCACACCCTTCCTTCTTTCCTCAACAATTTAAATTTTGACTTATTTCTCCTTGATTTGCATAGCTTTTGAAGTAGAGGGGCAGTATCTGATTAGATCCTCAATAGGATCAAAATAAGAATCTATATTGTGTCCTAACATTGTGAATGAAATGCTCATGATCAATTTTTTTTACCTTATCAAACTTCATACAGTATTGTAACAATTTATTAAGAATTAATTCCACCCCCTCCTTGGATGTTACCATGAAGTTAGGAAAATGAGGGCGGAAGGAAAAATTGCATGTTTCTTGTAATTTCTGAAATGAGTCTTATCCACCTCATTCAGTTGCCAAATTATTTCTAAGTATGCAATTCTATCAAGGATTGATTTTGGAAAAATATGTGGGGCCACTAGGGAACCATAAACCCTGATGAGAATGGAGTACCCAATTGTGGTCCCAAATCTAGTTTGAGCTACCTTGGCCTCAAACACCTCTTTATTTCCTCTAAGAGACCCCAATTAATAGTAAACCCCAAATTCCTAAGGACACTTCTAAAAACTATCTCTCAACGATGCAATAATTGGAAGTCTCACAATTATTGTCCCAAATGTATACGCATTCTTGAATAGGGAGCACATCTCCATGTTCATTTAAAGCTCTGACCTTCAATTTTTTATCCCAAATTTTCTTGTAGCATAATAAAATACATGATACAACAAGGAGTGCTACTTAAAGTGGACAATATTGGAATCCTTGATAAGGGAACTCAAAGTCTTATGGAGTTCCTTTGCAACATATCATGTATAATCATATAACATATTTACATCCCTGCTCTGGATGTGAACGACCAAAACCATCAAGGTAAAAGTACAAATTTGTGTCACACTTTTAAAAAGGAATCAACTAACACCGATCCAACTTTTAAAATAGAATCACTAAAAAGTGATATACATGTTTTGAATTTTCAAATGATGTTAACTAATAAAATATTTCAATTTTAGTTATTTTATATATATATTTTTTTAAAACATTAAAAAATATTTGAATATATTTTTTATAAATTTACACTGTAATTTAGTTGTTGATAACATGCTGAAAAGTGAAGTTACATGAGACATCAATCTTTATATAGTAAATTTTATTTGTTTTCCTTCAATTTTTTTGTGTGTATTTATAACTTGAAACTTTAGGGTATGGATATATTTATTTCCAATTTTGATAAATATATATTTTTAAATAAATATTAAAATGTGCATGTGATGAGCCCTGCTGGCTCCCAACCCAAACACCTATATTTTTGCTTTTTTTTAAATTTTTTTTTTTGCTTTTTAGAGAAATTTCTAGAGAGAAGTAGAAGGGGCAATTTCGCATAAATGCTCATAAAACTCAAATCTGAGGTAAAATTTAAAGAATGGAAGTGCAAATGGTATTAAATAACTGAAACAAAGAGATTACAAGTTACAAACGTACCCGAAATGCTCTAGATTATTTAAATAAAAAATTATTCCAGTTTGCCAGCCAAGAAAGGTGAAAACTGACAAATCCAAGCATCGAAGACTACAAAATGATTTCTCTAGCCTAGAAATTGAGGCAAATGAATTGTAGAAGCTAGGCGCCAAGGATGCAAGAAAGAAACAGCCAAAAATGAAGGCGTTTTAGCCTGCAGGAGAATCACGCCTTCCCAAAGGAGTATGCCAAGCAAGAACAAAGTATGACTTTTTTAAGATCCTGAGAGTCCTTTCTGAATCAAACCTTCTGCAGAAGAATGGCGTCCAAAAGTGAAGCCTACTACCTTATTTCAAATTGGAAATTGCTGAAAAGAAATATGATGAAGCACAGATGAACTTCTGGATGAAGCTCTCACAGGTAATCATTCAACTGGTATCTCACAGCCTCACAATTACAAATTCAATGAAGAATTGATGCTCTCCAATGAAGGTTTTCCTGAAACCCTTGTCCTCAGACAAAAATCCACAGAGAAGAATAAATTATGCAAAGTCAAATGATCAAAGATGAGTTTGATTTGCAATTTCTCCCTTTTATGCAAAAAGGCACGCACTTCTTGAAGAGCAACGCACTTTTGGTCATTTAAATACATTAAAAATGTATTTAATTACCTTTTCAATAGTTATGAATTAAATCTTTGAAGTGGGCGCACCTTTTGAGTCACTTACAAGTGATTTAATTCATCACTTTATAAACCTTAAGTCACTTTTAGATTTATTTAAGTGATTTTTTTTAATCTTTTTATAAAGTCAATTTGACTTTATAATATTCCATTTAAGTTGTAGCATTTGAATTGAACGTACTAAAAGAATCTTATGAAACTTCCAGTTTGGGTGATGGAAGGCCACAGAGTTAACAAGGAAGCACTGCTATATGGTGTAATTGGAGCTGGGTGGAGTAAGCACTAATTACCAACAGCAGGCCACGCAGAATCCAACGGGTGAAAACGCATTTCACTGTGAGTCTCTGAGAAGAGGCTTGAAACCAATACCAACCAAGACTAAAGCAGTAAGGGAGCATATGTATGTGGCTTAAAACTTAGGTAGTTTCAATCACACTAACTTTGCATATTAATTTGTTTGATTTGGTATAGACAAAAACACCATCTTGATAGATTCTGTGCCCATAGGGGCATTCATATTTTTCAAATTTACAGTTTTAATTATTTTCCTTTGACATGGTAATCAAACTAATGTTTCATGCCTGATAACCTACATTTAGTAAAAATAAAAATAAAATTAAACTATTAAATATATACATTTTTAAAAAGTAAACTTATGGATCTACAAATGGGTATTTTATATTTAAAAAACCATATTTTTTACACAAGTAGAATTGTTGAAACATCAAGTTTTTCAAATAATTTTATTTTTTCAGAATTGCACTCAAAGTGGTGCTATATATGTATTTAGCCAACAATTTTAGTTGGAAAAGTTGTGGACATATATAACTTAGCTAGAATGAATCTTACAAGATCATATGTTTAAAGAAAATTAATTTTTAGTTAAAAATAATTAAATTCACTTGTGTTGATAAGTTGGCCTAAAGTGTGACACAACTTTGTGTTGATACCCATTAGTTTTACAAGCATTTGAGTCCTACAATCAATTCCCATTACTTAACATAGAGAAAAATAAGTCTTCTTAAAATAATCTTCAAACATATCATAATTGAATGGCTCTAGGTCACCTCCAGTAAGCCTTTGAGTTTCTTTGTTTGGACCTCTAGGCCTGAAACTAGGTAGCCACTTTACCCTATATCTGTCTCTCAACCTGTGATACTCCCTTTTCAAATGCCCCTAAATCAATGAGTAATTGAGCATTCATGTCCAAACCAAAAACATCACAAATGAATTGTTTATCCAGAGATAGTAGAGTAACCCCCTTGCTATTAACAATGCCCCTAGTACTAGGATTGTATGCCCTAGCCACAACTTTGATTAGATCAACATTGATAAAAACTTTATGGCATACCAATTTCCCCAATCCCATTCTCTAGATGCTTGAAATTAGTCTATCAACAAAGCACTTCTTGAAACAATATTTGAAAAGGGTATAAGCATGATTTGGAATTATGGCATCCTTGCAACAATAATTTTTGTCTGTAATTATATCAAACAAAATTCCAAACCCCTGTCCAACCCTAGGCCATTTTGTAGACCCTGGTAGCTGATCCATAATTTCCTCATCCAATCCCCTTTTTTACCCCTCTTGAAGTTCCAACCATGTCTTAATAAAATTTAGAACTAGGTTTTCTAAACTAGAGTTTTAATGTTTCAGAAAGAAATCACAAATATTTTCTTTGAAGATTATAACAATTTACAGTTTCTCAAACCCTAAATTACTTCCTTGAATCTAAAGATAATCTTTCTGAATTCAATTCATAGAGAAAAACCTTGAAATTACTTACTAGTGTGAGGATTGTCATGAACCCTAGAAATGATTGCAAAAACCCTAGCCCATTCAGAAATTCACAACAAGGCCACTCTACAATTCTTGCTTTATGCATTGAATGAATTGGGAATGTGCAATTAAGCCATTACATACAAAAATTTAGGTATTTGCGGATCAAATCCATCATCAATTCTCACACATGCTTGGACATGCGACTAGTGGTATTCGTTCTTGATTTTAAATGTGGATCATTGATTTTTAGGGCTTAGGAAAATTCACTGTGAGCAATTCATTGACGGAAAATTCACCATCAAGAATTCACCACGGGAAAATTCACCGCCACCAGCAATTCACCACTATGGAAAATTATCCGTCAAAAATTTATGCAATTAATTTTTCATGCGATGAATTGTCACGACGGTGAATTTTCCAGCGGTGAATTGTTGACGGTGAATTTTCTGTCGGTGAATTGTTGAAGTGAATTTTCCGTATGTCGATCTTTAGAAATCAATGGTGATTGTGGGAATTTGAAATTACCTCCGCATGAAGAAACTCTTTTGTTTGTGCACAGATCTAGGACACGTGTCACTATTTTTTGGAATTCGAGGAAAGGTATGCTCAAACAATCTTTTCTTTTGGATGGTTAAAGCTTGTGTGAAAAGGAAAAGACTAGGGGAGAAGACCCAGTATCCGCCAAGGCTAACTTTGCGCAACCGTAGAATTCAAACCGTTTGTCGAATTGGGAAAAAAATTTATGGGTTTTTTTCGCACATGAGTTAAGATATTATAACTAAGGTTTTGGCTTCTGGGCAATTCGGTAGAGTGCGGTAGCATCTGATATGCGCACGGAGGTCAAAAAGACCCCTTTTAGATCGTCTACTTGCCGTCACCTAACGTCCCAGTACCTGCTAAATATAACCACCAAAAAAAAATTTAAAAACACCTAAATGTGTCACTTTTAATATCTAATTAAAACTCTTTTATCATTCAAATCCGCTCAAAAGTCAATGGGTCTAATTCACATTAGCACCTTATAGAATCATTTTGGCACCCATTAAAAATCACTACTACATATTAATCTCCTTACTAAAGCACCGGACACCAAACACATTACACCCCAAATAATCTTTATTTGGGGTCCGATTGACGCATATGACTAATGTTTTTTTGTGGGTATCCCATCCTATTCATTCGCTTTACCGCGCGCTCTGTCTGGAAGCTTCCCGGTGATGGAGAAGGATGCAGATGGCGAAGGCTCTCCACAGCTCCTGTACGTGTGCACGGCTTTAGGTAACATCTAACATCTTTCTCCTTTGAATATGCAAACAATGGTATTGGTTAATCATTTTCTTCTACATCTTTCATGACCCGTGAAGGGTTTATTCGATGATTAAGACCTGTGAAGGGTTTGTTCGACGATTGATAAATTATTACTACTTGTCTATGAAATAAATCATTCATCTTACACGCTTCTCACCATGTGCTGTTTTATTTTGCTAATGTCATGGTACTGGCATTATACACACGGGTTTTTTTGGGTTAAAATAATTTCCTGTCCTCATTTTACCGTGTGCTCACAACGTGGTAAAGTTGACTGTATCATGATTTTGTCTACAGAAATGACAACGAATTTCATGGGTTTGTGAAAACCCTCGCTTTATTTTTCCAAATACGGGTTTTATTGTGGTTAAATGATTAAATACAACCTGGTAAAGTCGATTGTCTCATGATTTTGTCTCCATAAATGATTAGGAATTTCGTGGGTTTGAACACATGTCTATAAAAAGCCCATGTCACTTTGGGCATAAATTGACAAACCCATTAAAAATAAATATGTATTTGTCAAAACCCTTGCATGGTTTTTTCCAAATTCATGTGCTTAATGAATTAATCTCATGAAACCCTTGTTTGGAATATTCTGCATCTATCTCAAAATGAATTCGTGAAAACCCTTGCTTGGCTTTTTCCAAATTCGTGTGCTTAAGGAATTAATCTCATGAATGAATTGCCTGGAATATTCTGCATCTATCTAAAAATGCACTTCTGTATTCCTGCGAGTGAGGAATTATTATTATGAAACCCTTGGTTAATTTCTTGTGCACATTTCTGAAAAACCCAATACATACATACCATGTATATATGTATGTATGTATGTGTACATACATACATACCATACATACATGTATGGTATGCATGTATGTACACATACATAGATACATATATACATACATGTATATATGTATGTATGTATGGTATGTATGTATGTACACATACATACATACATATATACATACATGTATGTATGTATATATGTATGTCTGTATGTGTACATACATACATACATACCTTACATATATGTATGGTATGTATGTACACATACATACATACCATATGTACCGTATGTACATAATGTATATACATATATGTATGGTATGTATGTACATACATACATACCATACATATATTCTGCATCTATCTGAATACTTACTTCTGTATTCCTGCGAGTGAGGAATTATTATTATGAAACCCTTGGTTAATTTCTTGTGCACTTTTCTGAAAACCCAAGTATGTATGTATGTATGTATGTATGTATGTATGTATGTGTACGTACATACATACATACATACATACATATATTTGGTTGGAGTTGCTTAGCCAGCTGTCTTGACTGTTGGATGAATGAGGCGATGTGTTCATCACTTTCGAACACTTGCCAACTCTAATCACTATCTAGGATTTCTGGTTAGACAATCACTTGTACAAAGTGTATGTTGTGAGTTAAGTCAGAAGTAGGATCAAATTGAGATCTGATTGTTGTCATGTGGTCTAGATCTATATTTTTCTCTCTAGGCACTATCTAGATATTAAAGCCTTCAAATCTCTCAATTAGGTCCTGGAATCTATGTCTATAGAATCTCATGCAGACATTCTTGGCTATGAAAATCCCTTGGACTTGATTTTCCACTAGCTCAAAGTCTTTGAACACCATTATTTGCTTGATGGCCATCCAATCTACAGGGCTTAGACCTTGCACTAGGCCTTCATATTCAACTTCATTGTTCGAACAAGCAAACTGGAAGCGGAAAGACTAGAGTGTCTTTTGATTGGATGGGGATGCCAAACATATCTTGTCTCCTATGCCAACTTTGCATCTTGCTCCATCAAAATGCAATGTCCATATCTCTAAGGCTGGACAATTCTCAGATTCCTTCACAACCTTCTGGATCACCTGATCTTCATCATAGATGACAAAGTCCTCAATCCAGTGGCATGATAGTTACCAAAAGGATTAGTGACTATGTATTCACTCAAGAGGACCTCCTTTGAATCAATTTGATCCTCAATCACTTTTGATCCTCTAGTATCTTGGTACAATACATTTCCTCTTTGGTGAAAGAGGTATGAGCAGCCTCAAAGTTGATAATGGCTTCATCTACTACATGTTCCAAATGTAGAGGTTCATATATTATCTTCATTTTAGCTCCATGCTTGGTCCTGAGGATCAAGTGTGACCAATCTAAGGAAATATATCTTCTTATCTTTGAATTGAATTCCAAGGATAAGTAGAGACTAAACATGGGGGAAACGTCTATGATCATGATATCTTATGGAACTGTGATACTAGGGTAGGAGAATACAGTCAAGGGGATGTTCTTAGTGAAACCTATGGTTTTGACCTTGTTCCCATCAAGTTGCATAACCCCCCTTTTTAAAGGTTCATAGCCAAGTCCTAAGGCTTCAGCTATCTTCTTGGGCAGTTGTGCTAGCACCAGAGTCAATCATGGAATTATGCAATAATTTTTTATCCACAATAAGAGTTAGGAAAAAAGGCTTGGGTTTTGACTTATCTCTAACTTTGGTAGAGGCTTCTTTTGTACTATTTGTGAGAACTTTGGTAGGAGGTGGTGGATCAACGACCCTTCCCTTGAGTGATTGCTTCATTGGCTCAATGATTGCATCTTCCTAAAGGACCTTCTGTAGCACTGACTTATGCTCTAGAATAGCTAAGATATCCCAAAGGGACACATTAGTAGAGGATTTTTTCAACTATTCGACCACATTGAATGGCGGTGGATTTGAAGGCTTCTATTCCTTGGCCTTGGTTATAAAAATTTCCCTTCATGACTGAAGTTGCTACGTTATTGGGGAGGTACTAAGAGTCTAGTCAGAGGAACTTTTGGGCTAAAAGACAACTAGTTTTCTCGTGAATCTCCTCTTAGAGCGAGTGTTGTAATCGAACTGCACTTGTGGGGCTTTTGAGGTGGTTGCATTGTTTGCAAACACTGCCTCTTCTTCTTCCATCCATGAGAAGAGCATGTGATTGGGAGCTACATCTATTTCTTGCTCTAGGGACATTCCTTGCATTTGCGTGGTGAGTATCATGTTTTCCAGTTGTGGAGAGGCATATACATAACCTCTACGGTCTAACATCGCACCTTAACTATGTTATTCCACCACTTTGTGTTGTAGGTTTCCGCACGAGTAGTTTCGGGGCATATGTGCATCGCCGTAGGGGAAGCACCAAGGATTGATGTCATCGACAAGATTGTTTTTCCCCATGGTCAACTCTCTGCTCAAGCTCGAATAAGTATTCTGTATTGGAGTAGGCATTGGAACTATTTGATTAGTTGTTTGAGCCTACAGATTTATGCGTGAGCCTCCTTGGAACTAATTTTTCTAGTAGGAAGATCTTTTGCCCTGATAATTTTGGTAAGTTGGCTTTGAAGGTGTGGTAGTTCAGCTTGATGGTAGTTATTTCATTTGAGATATTCCACAATTCCTTGACATCGCTCATCTCATCTTTTGAAGAGCTAGATGTGGAAGCAACATTCTATCATGTGCTAGGATATGTATACATGGATTAGGAAGGAGCAGGCACACTGGTAGATGCTATTTCCTAGGTGGGAACTGAAATGTCAGGAAATATAGGCATAGTGGGCCAAGGTGGAAACTTTCTAGTGTCTATCAGATTGTTCTCTACCTTGACAATAATGTTGTATGCATCCATTAAAGTGGTCCTTCCAAGAGACTGTATCATCATTGAGATGTCGACATTGATGGATTTCAAGTAGAACATGAATGCCAACTTGGCCAGGGGGTAGATAGTAGCCTGGATCCTTTGCTAATTTGTGTGGAACTAGGCATTGAAGTCAGACATGGCTTCATATGGGGCCTACTTTATGGTCACCAGTTGATGATATATCGAAGACCGATCTCCATCATTTGAAAATATTTTGTAGAAAGGATCTTTGAATTGATCCCAAGTACCAATAGTGTTAGTTTGTAGAATGCGGTACAAATCTAGTGCCTTACCCCTGAAAGAGGCTATGAGAAACCTTAGCGCTATATTTTGGTCAATGACTCCATGCACCAAACACACGTTTTCCACATCTTGCAAGTGTTCAAATGGTGTTTTCGAGCCTTCCCTATTGAATTTTGGCACAACTTTTAAAGAAAAGGATGGGATAGGGCTCCAAATGGCAGGTGTTGTTGGTGCTATAAGGGAGATTTCGACATCCCATGCCACATAATTTCTATTAGCAATTGGCAACATGGCTAGTGGAGGGACCAAAACATTCACTATATGGGTTCTAGTTCATACTATTACTAGTGGTGGCAATAGCAAGCCAGGGTTATTCATTGTTTGGGATCTAGTAATAGGTCAATGGCTCATACGCCCATTTTAGGTTTAGGTGCATTTAAGCAGTCCCACCGAACGTGCCAAAAAAGAAACTATTGATGCCAAAATTTGACAAGCAGTAGCCTTATGTGAAACTTAGTTAATGGGGGGACCAATTGTGCTAAACTAAGTGACCCCCAAGCTTTTAAAGAAGCGAATTTCTTCTATAATTAGGGTTTTGGAATGGAAGAAGGAAGCAAATATAAAAAAATTAAGATCTAACTAAGGTGATGTGCCAAGATGTAGATGTAGGCACAGTAAACCTATCTTTTGGATGTGATTTAAGGGCCCGTTCAACAATCTGCATGTCCCAGAATAACAAAAATCCTAAATAATTTATCTAATAACATAAAATAACTCCCATACACATTTACTAAAAAGAAGAGTCAAAGACATGGTCTAAATCAACAAACTTATATTGAAATCATAGAAGTTCTAAAAATAAACTACTCAGTATAGTAATGACACAGTATAATGTTTTGTCAAATAGCTAAGAAACAAAAAGGCCAAACAACAATGGCATAGTCTATGAGTCTTATACAATAATCTAAAACAATACAAAAGGCCTGGTGTCTTTTCACAATTTTTATGTATATTCTGAACTCATTTTCAAAAAGAAGAAGCAATATATATAGAAAATAATCCCATCGCTTGAAAACCAATAACAAAAAAGACTTCATCACCAGCAATGATGTCATAGCAATGATTTCCTAAGGCCATTGCAACAGAAAAATATTCTGAGCCATGGAATGCAATGACCCTTGAGCTAGATGCATCCTCTACAAATGATGGTGGTGGTCCTAGCGTAGAAGCAACAAAACATCATGCAGACATGTGTCGCTCACCCACAAAATTAGTTAGTACACGTGGCAATAGGGCGGGGCTTGTTGTTGATTGTTCTTTCCTTGTGATGAAAATCCCCAAGGAGAAGACATGTGGAGAAATCTTTGTTACCATCATTGACTATGGGGTCCAACAAAAGTGTCTGCGGAACAGTGCTACATGGCATGTGGGTGGAGCCTGATTGAGAAGTGAAGGGAATTAGGCTTTCAAATGCCTGGGCTATTGACACGTGGAAGCATGGCGGGGCTCAGAAGAGAAGCGAAGGAGGAAATCTTTGAGAGGAGCATGTAGCGGACCTATGGCGACAGTGAACAAAGCTCTTCAAAAAAGGGGCCAAGGATATTCAAATATATGGGGCGTAGGAAAAAGCCAAGCAAAATAGTATTATCAACCTGAAGGGAGCTCGAGGGATTTTATATCCACATAATCCATGTAGGAGCACTAATCATTAGAGTCAGAGAGTTACACATGAGACATAGTAGATTGATATCAAATGTAGATCAACATCAAATGTAGATTGACTAGCAATAAGGAGAAATTATTAAAGGGATTGAATTTATAAAGGATAATATTAATGTGAATTAATTTTCCTTTAAAGAATAATTATGAATAGTTAAGAAATCAACAAGGGACGTTCCTCCAATGAAGGGGCATAGCTATAGAAAAAGGCATATCTTATTGAAGAGGCATGACCCACCACCCTCATAAGTATTGTGTCATAAAAAATTGTATACTCTTGAAGAAAGAGACAATTTTGTGGTAAATTTGGTCCTACTTTAGACACCTTGTTTCAATCACCTCTTAAAAACTGCATTTATAGGCCCCTAATGCTCATAATTTTGGACCTTAAGGCCTATTTCACTCACAAACCACTTAGATCCCAACAAATACGACTCGAACCACTCAAATTTCATGAAACCCACCAAAATATTCTTGGTGGGACTAAGTCACCCAAGGTGGCGACTTAGTCCTTTTTGGGTTGCTTTCCACTTTTGAGAAGGAAAATCACCGACCTAATTCAAATTTGTGAGGGATGTTGGCCTATGATGTTAAAATAATGAGTAATTTGGTGTTAATGCCTATAAATACTTATTTTAGGTCATTTTTCACATCTCCTAGTCATTTTTCACAAATCAACAATAAAAAATCAAGAGCAAAGTATCTTTCACAAGAAGATTCAATAGCATTTCTACAGCAAAGTTGAAACTTAGGGGCAGAAAACTAAGGTTTATTTAGGTCTTCACGCTCACTTTTTGTCCAAGATCTTGCATTGCAAAGAATTGATCATGGATGCCTGTGGTGAATCATGGAGAAATCTAGGTTGAGGAGATGCAACTAGCCATCAAATCACACCTAATGACTTGTTTTCAAAGTGATCCCATCTTCCATTTTCTTCCCATCTTTAGACTTAAGGTTTGCATTACATTTTTGCATGTCATTTGCATTCATTTGAAATGTTGTAGGGTTTCTTGCATTGAATTCTTGCATCATTCAAGTGCTATTCACTTATCTTATTCTTACACATTAGAATAGGATCTTGTCTCATTTCAATTTTTCTTAGTCTTAGACTCACTTAAGACTAGGGTTTTATACAAATTAAATGTCCTTCACCAAGCTTGAATACCAACTAGGGGTTTGACCAAGGCAAACCCCACATTAGAAATCAAATTATCTTCCATTTTGTAGGGTTTTTTGAAGATTTAGATCTGAATTTTTGACAAAAAGCAGAGTGCAGGTTGTGGGCTTCCATTTCCACTTTTGAATTTGCAGAAAATCCAAAGTGGACTAAGTCATCCCTAGTGGCGACTTAGTCCCACTACACTATTTTTTCAAAAAAAAAAACATTTTTAGATACCCTTTTGGTAGAAACAACTTTTTGGGTAGTTTCCGCAATTTGGGACTAAGTCGCCCAGCCTGGCTTAAGTGTCCCAATTGACTCAAAAATCAAGATTTCTAGAATTTCAGAGGTCTCAATAGTCCCCAATCAGCTCTTCATCAGTTTCCAGTTGCATAATTTCTATCTTTCATCTTTATTTTGTCAATTAGTGCATCTATTTCATCTTTCTACATATCACACTGTGTTTTCAAACAAGTTATATTTCTTAGGTTTTGCATTACTAGATCATCTCATTTTTAGATCAAAGCATTTGAGCAACTTAATTAGACATAATACATCTCATTTGTATTAACTTTGAGTGTAGACAATTGCCCATTTTGGCCCATTTCTCTCTCCTTTTAGGTGAAAACCTTAGAAGTGCAAGAAAGAAAGTTAGGTTCCAAAATCATTGTCCAAAAGCATAAAAGGAAAATCAATTCAATGCAAGGAGGGAATACATTGGAAAGAAGAAAGGAAGATATATATCAAGAAATGGAAATCAGTCCAGCTTCAGTGCAACAGATTTCTATTATCAAACATACATAAATATTAAAGGGTATACTTGATGTTTTTCTGCCAATCATTGTTTTACATGTTTTTACATATTTCCTATGAATAATAAATGAAATTTAAGTATATGATCTTATAATAGTATACGAGATATGCTTGATTAACTAAAATCCACCTTGTAGAAAGGGCCTGGGGTGTAAGCAAAAGAGGTAAATGAGGCGAGTAAGTAGGCCATTCTAGAGTTGATCGTAATGGTGCCTAGGACTAGAAGGCCCTTACATAGAGAGCCAAGTTTCCCACTTACAGCCTCACCAAATTCCACATAATGGAAAGTGTCTTCAGGAAGTTGAGACATTGATGGAGAAAGCAAATACAAGCCACCATGGGAGAGGGCTATGGTAGACACCCTCTTAGGCTTGGTGTAGAAATGGCTTCAAGTAGACCCATCATGTCCCTTCTCCCAAAATCCTAATATGTTTGCATTGTTGATAATCTATGGATGTGATGCAATTTTTTAACTCTCATATGCATATATATTTGTTCATGTGGTGATTGCAAGATTCCAATTAACCAATTATCAACAAAGTATTCTTTCATTTTTTAAGAACTCTTTCTTTAAAGGAACATCAAATTTTATTTCAATAAGTTTTTTTTAACAATGAACAATCCTTCCTATTACATTACCTTTTTGATCCTTGGGTTTTAGGTTTTAGAATTGGGTCAGGATAGGAGTGAGACCTAGATTTGATGGCATCCAGGAAAGAAATGCTAGCAATGATGAAACTTTTCCCAATAGGTAGATCCATGGACATTTTTGTTGACCATTGAGTGCCCTTCTCATGACCTTTCAATGCCTTCATGTTAGAATGCTCAACCAAAGCTTCATCGAAGGTAGTTAGAAGCGTGACTATAGATGATTCCCACTATGTAGAAACTTGATCTTTGGCCCTAAAAAATGGAGGGTGTTTGGAGCCACCATCGGTGTGGTGTATTTCACCACTTTCCATGCCATTGAAAGCTTTTCCTAATTCCAAATCTATAGAGGCTAATACCCATAGCAGAGTGTTCAAAAACCCTAGTGTTGTGGAGATTCAAAATTTTATGGATGGATTGATTTAATTAATTCAAAGGATAATATTGACAAATCTAAATTTGATTTAGGGTGTCTACAAATCTAAATGTGTTTAAGATGGTTTTTTCAAGAAATTTAACAAAGATATGTGAAAATAACAAATCATTTTGAACAATACAATTCAAAGTCTTATAACAACTATGTTATGTTTGGATTTGAATTGATATTTTATGTAATTATGCTTATATAATAAACATATCTTTCATTACTGAGAAATTGGTGGCTTTGCAAGTAATTTTTTATATTCTTTTGGAACCCCTTCAATGGAACAACCAAACCACTTACCTACTAATTTATTTGTCTTCCAACCCACCAATGCATATAGAATTCATTTGACATTAGTACCTTTCAATAAAGGGAATATTTTTTATTCCAACTTGTTGGTGTGTGAGAAAACACACCAACAAAAGAGAGATATATGCTATTATATGGGCACTTGAAACATGAAGATATTTTTGTAGGTGTTGATCAATGAAGTTATAGTTCAAAGCATGTTTTCAAGGTTTTTTATAGCTTAGGAATTTATGTTTACTAAATTTTTGCCACATAAAAGCTAGCAAAGAGGCTTACCTTGGAGATTGTTGTAAAACCACATGGAAATATTCCAAAATGAAGGTGAACTTAATTCAAAACTTGTACCATTTCCTTTGCCTCATGAAGATGTTATTGGAGAAGAGTTTCTATGAGGAGACATTTGCCACCATTATTTAATGCAATTATCATAACCCATTAGATAGTTTAGAAACCAGAACCATCGATTACAAACCAAATTAAATACTTTTATCCAAGTTGTTGGAGTTGGCAATGGAATATTTGTGACCTATTTATATAAGTCACGATTAAAAACTCTTTGTGAGGGTTGGAGGCACATTTTCTATATGTAATTTTTAGAAATTTCAACTACTATTTTCTTATTTTCTAAGTTCCCCAAACAAGTGAGCTATTTAATTAGGATTGAAACTCTATTATTCAACTAAGTATGATGAAATTCCACATCTACTCATTGAAAAATCATCTAAAATGGAGGCTTTAAAGGACTACGTGTATAATTTGTGTGTGTATAAAATATTTTTGTGCATTATTTTTCTTGGACTCATATCTTTAGACATCTACATCACTTTGTGTTAGTAATGTGTGAAACATTGATGAAGAAAGGTTAGTTTATTGGAGCGTTGCCTTCTCAATATGGTTAGAATTGAGATCATCACAAAACAAGTTCATTTATTTTCCTCTCAACCCTTTAATCTTTTGTAATTTTTAAAGTATAGTAAGTTAAGATTAAATTTAATATTTTAATTGTGATATAAATCTACAAAAGTATACTTTTCATCCTTAATGTTTGATAATGATA
>VDFB02128677.1:0-15687 GCA_007258455.2 Sequoia sempervirens
GCACCGAAAACGAGGTACCCAGAAAAAATGGACGACGACCCAGATGAGATCTCGAAAAACCCAGTAGGAATCTGCAATAAAAATAATTTTTAGGCAAGCGAGGAGGGTAAAACCCTAGTCATTGTCGAGAAACCCTAAAGTGACCGCCGAGGCTTCGAAAAATCGCAATGACCCTAAAGCTGGCCGCAGCAGCGGGTTGAAGAAAAACCGACCCGGTAAGAATCTTGTGACCAAAGAAAAGACCGGTCCAGCGTCTTTTATAGACAAAATAGCGACTTTAGAGATTACCGCGTCCACAAATGAGGGCCAAATCCGTGGCCCAAATCCCGCTACACAAAATAATGGCGTCAAATGAGGAACCCGGAAAATGCGGCGCACAAAAAGGAATGCATCGATGCGACCCACAATGGCGAACAAAAAAGCGAGTTTTTGGTAGAAAAAATATGCCGAGAAAACAAAGCGGGCTGATAAAACCGCAAGAGAAAAAACCGCCTTGGCATTTCGGCAAGATGCGCAAAATCACGAGGAAGTCGCAGCGCCGAGAATGCGAAAACAGGAAAATCATGGATCCAAAAGCCGCGACCAAAAATGGCGGAATCAATCAATAGAACACCGCGATTTTTACAAAAAATCAGATAAAATCCGATTTTGATGACCCGCGAATTCCGAGAAGTCTCCAGCGAATTTTCGAATTCTGAGACTTTCTAAAACCCGAGGGAAACCCTAGCTTTCGCTCCTAATGCACCATGCCAAATGGTAAAAGTTACTTGTATTAACAAGAGAAAAAGTTACAATATATAGAGAGCTTACATAGCTGTAGATATTAAATATATCTACCTACCAAAAGTTACTGTAGAAACAGTAACAGCTAAATAGACTAAACATAACATTGACCATTAAATAATAAGAGAATAATATATGATTCTAACAGTAATATGTTTGTAAATTTATCTCTTTGTTTTTCTTCACTATAGATTTAGAAATTTTCAAAATCTCGCTATCTAATCTCTATAAAGAGTCTTCGACTCTTTTTGTAAATATATCAAATTTTTTTACCATCTGCATTCGTAATAAGGTTGTCCATAAGAGCAAAATTAACTGTATTTTGTTGCTTGCTCTTTTTCCGAGCAGATCTACCCTCAATTAATTCATCATCATGAAGATCACTGATGGTTTTAGCATACCATTTAGCCAGAGAGTAGAAGTACCAATATCTGAAACAAGAGGAAAAACATCACCAGGTGTGGCGGGAACATCAGCTGGATTAGGATCCAGATTGTCCTGAGGAGGGGCGGGTGGTGGAATATTCTACTGAGGTGCCTACACAATTGCAAAATCCCTCCCATCAGGTGGAGCTAGGGGAAGACAAACACCCAAATCAGAAGCTAGCAAAGACTGATCCTCAGGGCTCACAAAAGTAGAAGATTGATAGAAGGGCCCACTATTTTCATCAACCACAACATCACGACTGAAGATGAGACGATTTATATCTACATCAATCAACCTATATGCCTTATGATTCTCACTGTAACTAGTGAACATGAGTTTCTGGCTTTTCGAAACCAACTTAGTGCGCTTGGCATCTAGAATCCACACATGAGCAGTAGAGCCAAAAACTTTCAGGTGGCTGATCTTAGGCTTTCGTCCAAACTAGGCTTCTCCAGGAGTCATCTTCTTAACGGCATAAGTAGGAGACCGGTTTAGAAGATAAACGTCAGTATAAACTACTTCAGCCCAAAATTTTTTAAGAACATTTCTATGCTCCAACATAGAATGAGCCATTTCAGTAATGGTGCGATTGCGACGCTCAACGACACCATTCTACTGAGGTGTGTAGGGTTTGGTAAGTTGGCACTTAATGCCATGTGCAACACAGAAACTAGAGAAGTCAAGAGAACAAAACTCCCCCTCATTATCAGACCTAAGAGTGACTATAGGAAAGCCTGACTCTCTCTCAACTAAGGCCTTAAACTGCTGAAATATACTAAACAGCTCTTATTTGTTTTTAAGAAAATACGCCCACATTCTTCTACTAAAATCATCAACAAATGACACAAAATACCTGCAACCAATAACTGAAGGAGTGTGCATTGGTCCACATACATTAGCGTGAACCAACTATAATACCTTGGAAGCTCTCCATGAGTCACCATCTGAGAATGGAGTCTGATGCTGCTTTCCAACTTGACAAGCTTCGCATACTCCATGATTATGAGTTTGAATCGCAGGTAGACCACCAACCAGATCATCTCGAGATAGCTGAGAGAGATATTGCATATTCAGGGTGCCCATAACACTGATGCCAGAGGTTGCTAATGGAAGTACACCTAGCTACCATAGCGTGCTCTTGAGAATCACCAGAATCAATAAGTCTATATAGACCATGATCCTCAAGTCCCTAAACAACTGTAGTGCGAGTCTCTCTATCAACAATGTTGCATGTATGCATGCTGAAAACAATATCTAGCTGAGTAGAGTGAGTCATGATCTAACTAACTGAAAGTAAATTTAGCTCCATGCTAGGTACAAAGTATACATCAAGAAACATTAAATTTCTCCCTCCATAATGAATCTACACGTTGCCCTTTCTGACAACAGTATACTCTTCGCCTCCTCCAAAGATAACAGAATCTCTTAATGGTGTGTACTCAATGAACCAATCTCAACGATGAGTGAAATGTCGAGATGCATATGAATCAATGTAGCAAGCAAAGGATTTATCAAGATTTGTAGGACTCTTGGCCATAAAGGCATAGAATGCAGACTCCTACTTAGTGTGCTCTGCAACATGGGCTTTAGGTTTAGATTCTCCTTGCTTGTTCTGTTCAGAAGCCAAGCGTTTCCAGCAATCTTTCTTCATGTGACCATACTTATGGCAATAGTTGCACTAAACATTCTTCTTTTTGGAAGAATCTTGAGATTGAGCTTGACTGGGCTGTTGAGAGGGTTGATTCTTGCCCTTATTCTTTTGAAATGTCTTGGCAAGAAATGCTTGTTCCATAGAGGATGAACTAGCACCACTACCAAACTGTTGTTTACAACGATCCTGCTACAAAAGTTTGGTGCAAAGTTTTGAAAACTACAAGTCAACATTAGTTGAGGTAATGTTGAGTGTCTCAATAAAGTGTTCATAAGACTTTGGTAGACTCTTTAGAGCAATGAACTACCATATCTTCCTCCTCCATTTTCCGACCAATAGCCTCTAACTGATCACGGATGTCCTTGATTTTTGTCAAGTGCGCCTGCAGAGTTGTCTCCTCATCCATCATGGTGGAGAACATGTTCTTCAGAAAGAACGCACTGCTCTTGTCGGATGTTTCATGAAGATTTCAAAAGATCCCAGATTTCTTTAGTTGATTTTCCAAACGGTACCTAAGGCAGTTGGTCATCAGTGACAGACAGTTTAATAAGCATCACGGCTTCCCGATTTTTCTCATCAAACTTTTCTTGATCTTTATATGTCGTTGTAGGACATGTCTTGTTGGCCAAAATAATTTGATCAAGGCACCGATACTCAAAATTGGTCATCATTCACTGCTTCCAGGTGTTGTAGTTACGGCCATTGAATTTTTGACTGCCTTCTAGCATAATATGAGACAAAGAGGCCATTTTTTTTCATAGACAAATTCTGACAAAAAAGAGATACACAAAGCCTCAAATTCAAAATTCTGACAGAATATAAGGCTTGAAACCCTAGGTCATTGAACAACTCCGGCACAAGAAAAGACACGCTCAAAGATGGCAGAGAACACACGGACTTGGGAGCAAATCTCAACAAAGCTAAACACACACACAAGAAAGCACAAACACGTGCATAGAAAAGAAACCTCACAAGCTGCGGCCAAGAGACTAATAGCGCGGCTAACAAAACGCAGCTAGGAGATGGACGTGTGCAGGGAGATAGGCAAATCCAACGCCCAATGAAAAAATCATCTAAAATGGAGATCACATGTACAATAAATGCACAAAAATCAGCGCCAGGAAAAATCGTGTGCGGGTAGAGAAAACACCGGCACAAAAAACGGTTCCAAAAAACATGATCAAGTTTGAAATTCAACAAAATGAGGGCGCAATTTCACCAACAAACGCAATATTCTTCAAAAAAGAAGCCAGAAAAATGGAGTAAAAAGTCATGCGCAGGCAGGAGGAAAAACACGCAGAAATCTGAAAAAAAAAGGCCATGATTTTGATAAAAAAAAATGACACCCAAAAATGACGCATGCCAAAAAATCATGCTTAGATACTACAAAAACGAAAACCTTCAGCCATGATTTCAAACCTGCGATTCTTTACAAAAGAAACCCTACGGATTTCAGAAGGTCCCCATAAAATAACATTTTTCCCACTCTGACACCATGTAATGGTGAAATCTTCAATTTATTAAAGAAAGAGGCAAACGCTCTCTTTATAGATTTTACAATAGAAATGTTCCTAAAAACATAGTTTCTAAAAGAGAAACAGTATCAAAGAAAAGAATAGAAAGAATCTAATCTAATCTAATAGTTTACAATATTACAATATTGACCATTACTAATATACTAAATATTATTTTACTAGTTAAACCGTTTTGTCTCCAATCTAAATATGTATTCCATCTTCCATTAAACAAAGATCTCTATGCACGGTCCCACTCAAACCAAGATTAATTGAAAAAAAAATGCTACCACCGAAGACATAAGTTGATCAGGCTCTAATACCAAACAAAAGGAAGCCTACACTAATCTACATGAAAATGTATACAATATACAATCACAATTACAAGAAAAAAAAAGATATACAAAAAACATTCACCATAACATAGTGTTTATCCAAGGGAAACTCTGTCAGAAAAAAAACCCATCCTCTAAACTTGAACCAATTGTATCTCCAACACCTTCAAAGGCATTATAATGCAAATGCAAGCCTTATGAAACTTTTGGAATGATTCTTACAACATTATCATAACAATTTCACAATCATGGGGGTGACCCTATGACCAAAGCCTTCTCAATAGATTATGCCAACATATAGATCCGAAGTGATTCCAATAACATAATCATACATTGCATATACACTATGAAACTTTTATCTCAAGCACTGAATAAATAGGAGAAGCAATGCATGGAACCACCAATTAGTAAATGGGAAATGATGAGCTAAAACTAACCAAAATATTGTGCCTAAATCCCAAGTCAAAGTCCAACACCCAATTTTTGAATTCAAGTTTGTGAAGATTCTTAGTTTCAAAAATGTTTAGCAGAAGCTCAGGTTAGCTCTAGCAGTAGCTATGTAAATGTTTCTTGACATTCTTTTTCTTGTTTTTGGCTCAGATGAGAATTATGGTTTCCCATTTCAACAATGTTCATATGGATATTTGGCTTAGCAGTTAGTCATTTATGACTTCATTTATTGTCTTGCCCATGGTTTGTTTTTTTGGCCAATCCTCTTGGCTAATCTTCTTCTTCTCGGTATATACTCGGTGAGGAGTGCCTATAGTTTTACTTTTGATCCACTGGTACATGATTCGTATTTGATGCACAATCCTTGTGCACAGGATGATTCTTTGGGAGCAATCGAGGGGAGTAACTCAATACTGTGTGCAAAGTTACCATCTTCAGAAGTTGGGATTAGCGGCTGCAAGTACCCGACTCAGTTATTTGCAGGAGATTACTTGCAGGGGCAGCAGTCAGTTATCCATCATGATGAGATGTATCCGACAGGGGTTGCTACTTGAATGTCACAGGGGTTTCATGTGGATACATGGTTACAGGGTGATTACGGTGCCAGTGGACATGATGGTTCAGTTGGATATCACATCCATGAGAGATGTTGCGTAGCAGACGCTTCCTTATATTCTTACTTCCTTATGATGGATGGATGTGAGTTCAGTTTGCATCGGGAATCAGGTGTTGACAGGGTTGGCATTACAATCTAGTTGGGTTTCGTTCGTTGGCTTCATCACTTCTGGCATGGTGAAGTTAAGATCAATGTTGAGCAGCGGAAGATGGTTGGTGGCATGAGGGATATTACACATCACTTCCCTTGGGATCCTGGCGGAGTGGTGGGTTCTTTGTTGCTGAGATTACTTGGGGACAAGCAATTTCAGGGAGGGCGGATTGTAATGTCCCCTTCTAGCTGACATCAATTGTCAGAGGAGATTAGCCTACTATTTTTGGCCCTCGTAGGCTAATTAGGTTGGTTAGGGGGTCTTCCGGGGGTTGTATCGTCTCCAGTGTTCAAAATCTAGCAACTTTGGCTTTCGTTTGAAGTCTTCAAGACTCTGTATGCCCAACTTACTATTTATAGTAAGTCAGGAATGGATAGAGAGGGACCCTTACTATTTTTAGTAAGGTGTGTGGTCGTATACAACTCTATCAACTCAGCTCTCAGTTCAGACGATGCTCAGAAATAATGAGTATTCATGGAGATATTAATGTTTATTTGGCTTAAATAAACATTAATTATTTAAAAAGATATAATATTAAGTTATAACTTAACTTAATATTAAGGGTCAAAGCATCATTAAAAGGGGGCCATTTATTTAATTATTTATTGGGCGCCAATTCCTAAGTTCTTCATAAAATATTAAAAGATGCAATAAAATAACATTTTAATGCTATTAAATGGCTTTTTATGGAGAAGTTCGATTTTCTCTTGAGGGCTTATATAATTCACTTTGGAGTTATTTTTTGGCATGGGATTGAGCATTGGTGTTGATGAGTTTTTGTCTGAGAGAGGAAGCCAAGGGTTTCTGAATTAGTTTGTCATTGGAGAACGTTCACTCTCCATTGTTGCAGCCTTTTGAGGTAGTGAGATATCTACTGAATTGGGCATACAGGAGGGCATCATACAGGTGTTCTATTTGAACATATTGGTGAAGAAATACAAAGATTATTCAAGGGTTTCAAGATTATATGTTTGCAGATCTGAAGATTGCGGAAGATTAAGATTTAATCATTTGCAAATCAAAATTTATGTTTGCTGCTACAGTGACATGAATAGTAGCGCTACAGTACCCGTGCTGCAGTACCCGCGCTACAGTGACGTGGTGAATATTAAAGCAAGGGTTAAATACTTATTTCTTCTTTAAAGACAATAATTTATGAGTCTATCTACGAAGCTGGGATTGATTATGGGCTGCTACAGGAGTTCTTATGTCTGCTGCAATATCTCAAACCATTGCTAATGTCTCAGAACCACGTTAGAAGGCAGCAAACGGATATTTATCAATATTTCATTATGCATCTATAAGTCTAAGATAAATTTAGTACTGCTGTTTGTACTTTAGATTGCTATATCTATAGTTGTAGGGCTCAGAAAGAGGCTCACTTATTTCCTGAAGTTCTACTTCTATCTTCTATGACTGTACATGTAATTCTGAGTGCCCAGTTTGAGATATCAGCCATAAACTACACTCAGAAAATCACTGTTCAAGCTTTACTTTGTCACCCAGAACTCGTTGTTAACACTGTGCTATCTATTAGAGACTTTGTAATAAATGGTCATCAACTTCTGCGCGTGGATTGAGCATGTAATGGACTGTTATAAATATCTGAGTGCTAATAAAAATCAGATTTTAATGAAGACAAAATTATCATCTTTGTGTCTTTATTTGCAAAAGAATTCAAAAAAGCCAAAAAAAACCCTAGTGAGAACACAAAGAAATTGCAAAACATAAAACAAAAAAACGAGACACAAAATCTAGGGCAAGAAGAGTTCTTACATGGGAGAAATTTAATATTTCTCAATGTATACTATGTTCTGGGCATGGAGTTCAATCTACTCTTTGTGAGTCAGATTATGCAACACTGTCTGAAGTTGGACATTATCTTCAGTTCACACAAGTGTCGCATTGTAAATAAGGAGTCCAAGAAAACAGTTGTAGTTGGGCTTGAGGATCATGGCCTATATTGGCTAGTTGATATTGGAGATTCTCAGGAGCATGCATTGGCTGCAAAGAGTTCATCTATCAGCACTCTTTGGCATCAGCGGTATGGGCTTCTCAACATTGCCTACCTTTCTCAGCTAGCTCAAGAGAATTTGGTAGAAGGCTTACCTGAGATTCAGCAGCAAACACATGGTGTATGCGGAGCTTACTAGGCAAGGAAGCAGCATCGTACTCCATTTTCAGATTGAAAGTCTTAAAGAGCATCCAAGGTCCTTCAGCTAGTTCATATGGATGTTTGTGGACCAATGAATATTGCATTGGTCACTGGTGTCAAGTATTTCCTCTTGTTTGTTGATGTTTTCATTAGGAAAATGTGGGAATATTTCCTCAAGGCAAAATCAGATGTGTTTAATGAATTTCAAAAGTTTAAAGCATTAGTTGAAAAAGAGTCAGGATGTCAAATAATATCTCTTAGGTTAGATAATGAGGGTGAGTTTTGTTCAAACCAATTCATCAACTTTTGTGCTAAACACGATATCAAGTGTTAGCTTACCACACCCTATACCCTTCAGCAAAACGGAGTTGTTAAGCGGAGGAACCGTACCATTACGGAAATGGCCTGTTGTATGCTAGAGAACAGAAATGTTCCCAAGAAGTTCTGAGTTGAGGTAGTGTACATTGCAGTATACCTTCTTAACTGATCTCCCACACAAGTCGTCAAGAAGATGACCCCAGAGGAAGCATGGTCTGTGAGGAAACCAAGAATCAATCATCTTAGGATTTTTGGTTCGACTGCGTATGTTTGGATTCTAGATGCAAAGAGGACCAAGCTAGATTCTAAAAGCCAGAAGTTGATGCTAACAGGATACAGTGACAATCATAAGGCCTATCGGTTGATTGATGTGGACACTGATTGTTTGACATTTAGCAGGGATGTTGTGTCTGATGAGGAAGGTGGGCCCTTTTTGCTCTCTTCTCCCATCAGGAGTCTTGAGGATCAGCCTCTAATGACTAAGGATGTGGGTAAGCCTCCATTAGCTCCACCTGAAGGGAGGGATTATGATGATTCTAACATTGTGGAATATACTAAAAAGAAAAATAAGATGTGAAAAGAAAAAGGGTATGCTTATATATTCACATTTTGCAAGCATGTGTTGGCAAAAGCAAATTGATAGTGAAAAGTTGGATAATTGTATTTATGTTCAACTTCATATTAATGGAGTTACCATTGATACATTAGAAGACATGGATATATGATAAGAATTCTTTCACCGAGAATATCAAGGTAGAAGGATTACAACAAAGACATAAAGATACTGAAAAGATTTCAACAAAGGAGTTTGATGCCAGGGAGACACAGGGATGGTGGGAGGACTGGAGGTCGGACGGCAGGCGGAGGCTTGGGGAGGGCAGCTGGCTGAAGGCTCTCGCGTAACGAACTCAACTGGCAACAGCCAGGCGGAAGCCGTCTGAGCCAGCTTCGCGTGTTCACCGATGCGGGCTGACGGCCTCGCTGCCATTGTTTGATCTCTTTGAAGGTAACGGCCTCCGCCAGGACGCTGCGCAGGCAGAAGAGATGAAATATCGCGGCTTTGCTGATGATCGGCAGGGCTACAAAACCGCGGCACTGCCGAGATGGCTCGCCGCTGGCAAATGCTGCTCGATGAAGCGGGCATTTGGCCGGGCAAAATAACAACCACAACGAAATCGCCAGAATAAGCGGAGACGGAGGTATGCCGCTCCAGAGCATTGCTGCGCCGCCAGTCAGAAGACAGCGACCGTTTGCCGAGCTGCTGAAGGAGGACGGACGGGCGCCATCATGCACCTCCCTCTGGCTAGGGAGAGAACTTCAAGCTTTACACAATATCAGAACCATCTCAATATAAAGGGTCCATACGCCATCATTACACCCGTGGAATACAAAAAGAGAATATCACACCTCAATGTGATAGTAGATATCGTCCTCAATATATCAACCATCAATTATGGTGAGTACGCAGGTGTTCATCACTAGCGTGATAATTGTATCCTCAATGTGACTTTTCACCATATGAGAAAGCTCTCGGTGAAACACAAGTAAAAGAAGATCATCACGGACTCTCTCACGTGATGTTGTCATGGAGTCACACACATGACATCCACCATGACTCAGCTCAGAGGGTGGAAACAAGGGCTTTCACCTCAAATTCTTCCGTCACAGAAGAAAATGCAATAGTTAGTACAAGTGTTCATCACTTGCGTGATGTTGTCACCTCAAGTGACTTTCACCATGACTCTCTCAGAGGGTGAAACACAAGTACAACATATGTCATGGAGTCGCACACATGACATCCACCATAACTCTCTCAGAGGGTGGAATAAGAGGGCTTTCACCTCAAATTTATTCTTCCGTCCGCGAGAAGAAAGTGCATTGCACCGAGGGATTTCACCTCGAACTTCTCTGAGAGAAGAACTCATTAAAGCAAGGCTCAGCGATGCGAGACTCATACTCCCGGTCAAGGTACGGATTCTTCACCATGCCAAAGCGTACCGAGAAGTACGAACTTTGCAGCGAGGCTTGGTGAAGTCTCTGCCATCTGCTCATGATGCTAATGTGCCTCAAAACATCTACCTGACCTTTCGGCGATTACCATATCCTACGATATAGTGGTACTTGATCTCCAACATGCCCCAGTTACGTCATGAAACCTGAGTTAATGAGAAGGCTTCACACAGCTTCGATTATCATAATGAACAATGGGTGGGCTCCATTGATTGTCCGCAATCACGCAAGGGAGCTTCTGAGGGGAAACCTGCTTCCTTCTCGAGGTTGCCATTACGAAGCTGCAATATATACGGCCTTTCTTTGGCCCTTTCGATGCTTCGGAAGGCTTTCCTGGCGCGCAGGGAAATCATAGTAGAACCTGGGAAACAGCGGCCGGTGCTCTTCGATCGTGACACGAAACACGCTGATGGAATCCAGTGAAACCAAGTAACTCCAAGTCTGCGCTCCGGTATACTTGACCCATATCAAGCGGCGCCCGCGCCAAGTATCTCAGAATATGTTTAGTTGCAACAAGATGTATCTGTCTCGGATCACACATAAACTGGCTAAGTGCACTTACTACATAACAAATGTCAGGTCCAGTGTTAACTAGATACATCAAGGATCGGTCGGTACATGCATTGCAATGTAGGATCCCTCAAATCCTGAACTAGAGCTGCTGACCAAGATTCACGGAGTCTTCTTCGGGAGCTCGTGAGCTCCCTCTAAATCTTCAGGCACTTGCATCAACCTTCTGACCTCTTTGTCCAAGATTGACTGCAACACTTTGACTTAGATAAATGTTTTCCAGTGCACACCTTGGTACTGAAGAGAGTTCAGAATAGTTCTCATTGACCTCATCTCAGATCTCACTATTCTGAATAGGTTTGCGGAGCTACCAATGGCAAATACAGAAGGCAATCTTGAGCAAATCTGATCTCAGCAACTGAAGGGATCCTCTAAGGGTTTAGCACAACAATCTTCGCTTCTTCTCAGTGAGTTACAAGACTCCCTCTTGATCCTTGCTCCAAAGATTGCAAAGAAGACTTCTGGAGGTGAGCTCCCTCTGGCCATCAGCTCAGTCTCATGGCTGCAAGTTGTGACTTCATGCTTGATCATTTCTTTGGTTGGCATACTTTACTCATAAGATGCCTCAATCTTTTCATTGCTAAGCAATCTCTCATCACTTTCCTGCTTCTGGCTGTTCACAAAGCATTTAGAGAGAGATTACTAACAGATTGTAACTACCCAAAGAAATATCAAGACTTGAATCACACAAAGTTTTACTATCCCAAAAAATGAGCCTTATCTTTATTAAATTCAGATATGACTCTTTCTTCTCAAAAAAAACGCTAATCTCAGCAAAAAATAAAATAAAATCTGTTCAACTCAGATTTCTTAGATGCAATATGCAGCCGGCATAAAAGATCAGGCCTTTCAAGGCAACATCATAGACTATGCACCAAGAGAATGATATTGATGATCTAAAAATGAATGAAAGAGTGACTCCAAGGGATCTCAATCAGGCATCACTATTCAAGAGAAGGACAACAAGATCAAACAACGATTGCACAATATAGCAAATTGTAGGAAACAATCAAAAAATACTTATCTCTTAATAGCATCTCAAATAGTCTTGTGCATCCTCGCAGATAAGCTCCAAGACCTCAATACTGTTCAGCCTTTGAAAGCTTTCAATCAGCCGCAGGAGTGACTTATCTGTAGCTCCAATATTCATCAGCTTAGATGCGAGTCCCTTGAATTTTCTTTGAGCAGTTCCCAGGCCACAACTGGCTTGGGCAAGAGGGGCAGAGTATCTTTGCATTCTCATTCGTTGAGCTTATTTCAGATCAATCACCAGGTGAATTGACTGCAACGCTAATCAGGAGTCATAGGGCTGATGGCTCTGGCCAGTGCCACTCTACCAACATTAGACTTATAATTGTCGCCCTCCTGGTGATGTCAAACAAGATTGCATAGATCTGAGGAACTTCCCCGAACAAGTGACAAGGAGACTCTTGATTGCAGACTGATCCCAAACAGTGATGACGGGAATGAATGAGATCGCTCCTTCAGTCATGAGCCTACGGCTAGCCAACTGTGGAAGGAGAGATGATAGAGTCTGAAATGTCACCGGCCAGGTCCGTCTAAAAAAAAAACATCTCCTGTGCCACTGTCCCGAAATCAATAAAAAAATATAGCCTTTGTGCTCTCGATAGAGCTGCGCCCACGAGTTCGTGAGATTCCCTCTGTTGACCTTCCATCACGATTGTGATCGAGCATGAATATGCAGCGGATTGATGCCCGATGCAAGGTAGAGCTCCGTCTACCAGATGCGTTGGAAGTTATCTGAGTCGTCCTCCAGGCCCGATTGGTGGCTATAGATTGCACTCCATTGAACATTCGTCGCCCGTATGTAGAAGGTTCCAGCAAATTACGGAAATCCCAAATTCGCGAATGAAGATGCCTGATTTGAAACAAGACTCGATCTTCAAAGACATACGCCAATGACATTAGGCTCCGCCCAAGGTGGCGTCGCCTCACCACAAACGCCAAGATGGAGGTTGTCCTCTTTTCCGAATTCAGGAGCTTGACCGACAATGCTAGCAGTTTGTGAAGGCTTCCAGACGCCCGGCAGAATGGAATTGGTATTGGATGCCTCGCCAAGAGTGACACTAATGGATTGGTTCGGTCTTTGACCAATGATCTGTTCACGATTCTTAGTGTGATGAACTCCAGCGACAATGCAACAATCTCCGGTTGATATTCCTTCGTCCGCAACTCTCAAGAGTGCCGAACAAAAGTAATCCACATGAAGGACGATCTAGTGAAGGTTTCCGTCTCCACCCGATTAGCCAGATTATGAATCCAATTCCAAGATTATGCATAGACAAATCTGATTAAATCTTTCCTTAACCCGCTCTGATACCATGTTGAAAACTAAGGATCAGATTTAATGCATAGAGAATTAATTCAAATCAGACAATAACACAGTAGATACCCTGGGAAAACCCTCCACTTGAGGGAGAAAAAACCCAGCAACAAAGATCCTCTTGTATTAATAATAATGGCAACAATTATCTTTACAATGAGGCCAATCACAAGGCCAATATCCAGCATCAACTCTAGATGCAATAACAGATGATAATCTGCTCTTCCTTGTGATCTAAATCTGCACCTAGAGAGATTCGCAATCTGCTCTTGAAGGAATTTCGCACTTGGATGAAGGAATAATCCGAGCTTGCTTGATTGATCAACAAGGAGAGAGAAGTGGTCTCTTATAAATGCATGACTATATGAGACCTCACAAGGTCGGCCTCAACCATAACCATAAATTACAATTTTATCAAGTCGGCCAAGATACAATGATAAATAATAAATACAAGTCATAAAGAAAGTCGGCCAGAATGAGAATAATATTGTTTACAAAGAGATGCGCCCATACTCATTTATTCTCACATATAAATAAATAGCCAATAGGCTACATTTATTTATGACTTTACTCGAGGCTGGAAGGATGAACCCGAAGCTGCCACATATCATTAACAGAAAGGACCTTATGAAAAGCCTAAAAATATAGAAGTCACTTAGACAATATATCAGCAACAAAAATAAGTAATGGATTGATATTTACATGATGAAAGACTACAATAGATTGAAGACCTTGAATAAGGAGTTATCTTTTGTATGAAAGAATATATCAAAAGAACATAAGGACAATAAGAAATCCTTGAGATTAGAAGACTCTCATGAAGATATGACTTGATGATCTTAATCTAGCAGCCAAGAGCATAGAAGGAAGAATTGAACATGCATGAGATAGTGATGAGATCAATGAATTCCTAACTTGAGAAACATGACAAGAGAAGACAGTTTTTTTTTTTTGAAAAACCATAGAGAAAGATTGTTCCCAACAAAATCAGAATACAAAGAACCAAGTCACCCAAGAAAAAGAAGCATTAGAGCAAGGGGGAGCATTAGAGAATCTTTGACAGGGGGAGAAGTCCATTCTTGTGCATTTCATGTGAGAAAACAATCAGATTCTTTAAAAGACAGAAGGTTGATGAACATCCCTTTGCCATTGATGTCAAAGGGGGAGAGAGGTAGAATGGGGGAGAGTTAGAAGAGTTGACAAAAGATATGTTGCCATCAATGACAAAGGGAGAGATTGTTGGAAATGTTGTCATTGATGTCAAATATGAAAGGATAAATGTTGTCATTGATGTAAAAAGAAATGGATAGGATTATTGGCAAGACTATTATCCATGTGTAGCAGGTTGATAGAAACAGATTTTGTAATGTCCCCAATTTCGTGAGCATCAATTTCAGAGGGTTTAGCCTATTCCTGACTCTCGTAAGCTAAGGAGCTTGGTTAGAGGGTATTCTTCGGGCAATTACCTAGTCAATGGTTGGCTTCTTTTCCTTGATTCAGTGATTATAAGGGGGTTTGCTATGTTCTGCTGAATGTTGTAAAAAATAACGTGTTGACAAACATATTGTTGGAAAACATAACGTGTTGTTGGAAAACATAATGTGTTATCCAAATGTTGGGAAACCAATTATTTGCACTTTATGAAGTTCTATTTTAATATTATAATAAAGTGCAAATAAAAATAATATTATTATTGATTTATTAGAAGCTTCTAGATGGGCCGACCTCAAGAAGAGAAAATGTATTTAAAGAGGGAGTGGGCTTGGCTTCGAATCATCCAAGAAATTGATATTTGCTTTGATGTGACTGTTTGGTGAAGGAGCCAGTTAGGGTTTATGCCATTATTGGACCTTTGGGAACTAAACTCGCATTGATTGAGCAATTTTGAGGTTGTGAAACTATTAGCTGAGATTATTGCCAGTTGTGGGTTTCATTTCAAAAGTTCAACTCGTGCTTCATTGTGGAATTTATCTAAGTACAATAGCTGATGTATTATTGTACAATTTCTGAGTAAGGGTTTGACAATCGCAACAGCTGATTTATTGTTGCAACCATATTCTTCTTGGTGAACTACAGCTGAGGAAGAGATTACATATCAGCTTATTGAAGCATCTCAGTATGGATTGGAGAGAGAATTGCATCGTATTTCTCATCAGTTGCTGGTCATAATCAGACTTATTTTCATGTTGGTCAATCTGCATAGAGGAGGACGATTCTATTCATATCTCACTTTTGAAAGGTTGAATGGTTGTGGGTATTGAAGTAATCTATTCCTTGTGCAATCCTTCCTAGGGTCTCTTTGCTGGCTTAGACAGGGAAGATTATTTTTGGTTGATAGGTTTTCATGGCTGCCATCAGCAAGGG
>VDFB02128678.1:0-49412 GCA_007258455.2 Sequoia sempervirens
ATTGTCAGAGTAGTGTGGGAGTCTCTTTTTCTTACCCGAGTGGCTCTTGGTCACTTATAAATGTCTATACTCCCAACCAAAGAAATGCTAGAAATTCCTTATGGTAGGACCTTTTTGATTGGGTTAAAAATAATAGGGGTTCTCACTAGCTATTGGTTGGCGATTTCAACTCCCCTTTATATCCTTTGGAGAAAAGTGGTGGTATGGTGTATTATTCTAATAGCATGGAAGATCTAGCAAAATTTCTGAGTTCTACTAGCCTGATGACATTGACTTATTGGGAAAAATTTTTACTTGGACCAATAGGCATCTTGGGGAGGACTTAATTCAAGTCAAAATAGATAGATTCCTTTGCTCTAGCAACTGGACTACTCTACTCAGTGCCAATCTTTAGGCTTTTCCTAGGACGGTCTCTGATTACAACCCTCTACTACTAGTCTCAAATGATTGTTCTGCTATTGGACTGTTCCCCTTCCAGTTTGGGTTAATGTGGAATTCCCATCCTTACTTCAAGAAAAAAGTTTCTAAATGGTGGAATATTCATGTTCATGGTTCCCCCATGTTCATGATCTTTTTTAAACTTTAACATATAAAATGTATTGTGAAAGGCTAGAACAAAAGAGTTTTTGGGATGTTTTTTAGAAAAAGCAAGAGTTGTTCGGGATAAATTGAAAACTATCCAAAATAAAATGGATGGGGATGTCATCTTTCCTACCTACAACTAGGAAAGACAATGTCGAAGGGAGTGGGAGAAAATTCTAAGGAAAGAGGAAATTTTCTAGAAACATAAATCTAGAGTTCAATGGATGGAAAAAGGAGACATGAATACCTCTTTTTTTCACATGTCTGCCCTAAAATATAAGAAAATAAATCAGATAACTAAATTGCATAATGAGCAGGGGGATATGATCAATACGCCCACCTAGATTGGTCTTTTGGCTACAAACTATTTTCAAAAGGCTTATTTGGTCCATGCTAAGGCTCCTAATATGGCTTTGGACAATCTGCTACTGGACCATCTCCTAACCATCATTTCCCAGAATGATAACCTTTCCATTCTCAGTGTTGTCACTCCTGAGGAGGTCGATTTGGCTACTTTCAATATGCGAGCTTACAAAGCACCTGGCCCAGATGGTTTCCCATTGGCCTTTTTTCATATCTTTTGTGATATTGTTGGTGGGGACCTTGTCTTAGTTGCTTGTGATTTTTTCAAATTTGGAAATATTCTCAAACAAATGAACTACACCTTTATAGCCTTAATTCCAAAGATTTATGATCCCTAGTCTATGACTGATTTTAGACCCATCGGCCTTTGCAATTCCTTTTATAAAATTGTCTGTAAAATTTTGGTGAACTGCATCAAACCTCTCCTTGACAAATTAATCATCCCCACTCAAAAAGGGTTTTTGTTTGGTCATCATATCGTGGATACTACCTTAACCACTCATGAATTACTCAATTCCATAGATAGATTCAATAATGCTAGTATGGCCCTTAAATTATATATTTCAAAAGCTTATGTGAAGGTGATTTTTGACTTTATCCCTAAAGTCTTAACTAAATTTGGGTTTGACCAATCTATGGTCAAACTCATAATGGAATGTATAACTATGGTAAAGTACTCTATTATAGTTAATGGGACTCCTTTTGGTTTCTTTAATGCTGGGAGAGGTATTAGAGATCCCCTTTCACCCTATTTATTTATCATTATTGTGGATGTCTTGAGCAGGAACTTTTCTAATTTGTTGTCAGAAGGGTCTATTAAGGGAATTAAGGATGCCTCTTCTTTGGATCCAATGTGATCCAATAATTTTTGTATGATACCTTCCTATTTGGGAAAGCCTCTATGATTGAAGCTAGGAAATGGACAAATTGTCTCAACAACTATGTTGCTTGCTCTAAGAAGTGTATTAACTATAATAAAAGTATGATTTATTTCTTCAACAACACTCCTAACCTGCAATCTTGGGTGATTGTTGTTTTGGGATGTATGAGTGGTTCTCTCCCCTTGGTTTATCTTGGTTTACCCCTTATTGTCAAGGAAGTCACTATTGACTTTTGGAATTCGGTCCTTAAAAGGATCTAAAGGAAGTTGGTAGGGTGGAAAGGTTCCATCCTCATCTATGCTAGAAAAATGCAGCTCTTATCTTCTGCCCTTCAAAGTATCCTTATCTACTTCCTCTCCATTTTCAAGATCCGCAGATATATTATTCATAATTTTGAGAAAGTTCAAAGGATTTTCCTCTGGTTGAGGACCGAAGAAAGGAAGAAATTTGCATTGGTTAAATGGGACAAAGTTTTTCAATCTAATTATTGTTGTGGACTTGTGATAAGGATTATGTCTAGTACCAATAAGGCATTGATGGTCCAAAGTGGGTTGGGAGCAACTGAGGAATAGGAAATATTGGTGCAAGATTATGAATGTTAAGTATCTTCAAAACAAACCTTTGATTGACTATCCATCTTATGATCATCCTTCAGGTTCCTTGGCCTGGAGGAACATTTGTAATCTATAGGGGTTGCTTAGGACTAGGATGAAATGGAATATTGGTAATGGTAATAATATCATATTCTAGGACCCCTGGTTACTTGATACCCCTCTAGAATAGTCTGAATTTATGAATCTTATGAGGATGGCACAACAATTATTTGGTGTTTACATTAGTGATTACCTCTTTTGGTGGACTACCTACCATATCATGATTCTTACATAGGACAATTTGAGGAAAATTGGATTCTAGATCCCCAACAAGTGCTTATTATGCAAGTGCAATGAAAAATCAGTGGACCACTTGCTGCTACACTACCCATTTTTTGTTGATGTGTGGGAGCTAGCTTTAGAGAATTTAGGCATTCAGTGGACCATGTGTAAGGAAATTAAATCCTTTATCTTGAGTTGGACTAGACCCTTCATCCACCCCTTACCTTGTGAGATTTGGAACCAGGTCCCCCCCATTATCTACTGGTGCTTATGGAAATAGAGAAACAATATGATCTTTAGGAACATTAAGATGAGCCTGAAGGAGGTGTTTGGTATAGGATCTTAGCTCATCACAAAAAAATATTTTCTCTTTAAAGAGAAAATCCCTGATAAAGGTCCGACTAAGAGGGAAATTATTATGGCCAAAGCTTGGCATCAAAACCAAGATGCCAATTTCTATGACAACTCTAGATCCCTTGATAGAAGAGACACTATCTAGAAACCTTTGGACCGTGGTTGGTATAAACTTAATTTTGATGGGGTAGTGAAAGGAAACCTAGGCAGAGCTAGCATAGGAGGTGTTATTTGATATTGCAAGGGAAATTTTTTGGTTGGTTACTCTAGGGGGATTGGCATCCAATCTTCTATTATTGCAGAAGCTAGAGTGTTGCTAAAGGGCATCCAATTAGCTATTACTATGGAGATTGTGAACCTTCATATCAAAGTTGATTCTAAGTCTATCATTGATGCTATTAACTTTGGAAGATTACTAGGGTGGACTGCTAAAGACATTTTATTATACATAAAGATTTTTGTGTCTAAATTAAATTTGAAGATTGCTACCAACATTTACCAGGAGGGTAATCAAGTGGCTAATTCTTTAGCCAACTTTGGCACACATTGGAAAATATCTAAGTGCTGGAATAATTTGGGCAACCTACCACTAGGTATTTAAGGTTTAATCCTGAAGGAGCAAAGCCCTTATTTGATCCATTATAATTACTAATTATGCAATTTTATGGGCCTTATGGGGGGTCTACATTCTTGTCTTATGAGCTATGTGGATGGGTGTGAATGTTGAGGTGTCTTACAAGTGGCATAATTTGAATAATGGGGAAAATTCCATTTTTAAAAAGGCCATTATGAGGAATTATGGAGAGTACTTTATGATTAAGGTCAAGCTAGGTTGTACCTTACGCAATCTCCTTTTGGGGATTGTGCTAAGCTATCGTATATCCATGAATTTTTTTTATTTTAATTTTGATGCAACTAATAATTATGATATAAAGCTTCTAAATCATCCTATCTATTTTTCTATTTTTCCTCAGTAAAATTTGGGATCTTAGGTGTTTCTAAATTTGGCCCCACGACCATCTTACTTTGGTTTCTATGTAATAACAACATGGAAGGAAAACCTTTCGTTCCCATCATGTCCTACTTACCTAGCCACAAGTGTTTGAAGATTTCCATTAATGAGATCACCAAAATTTCCTTTAGGGATTTAAATCCTCAAATGTGTGTTTTGTACATTGCTTTGATTTCCCAAGGCTGCATCGTTTGGCTTAAGATATTAAGTGTGTGGGTGACCTTTCTCTTAACCAATTCCTCTAACCTTTTTCTCTTAGAGGTTTTCTAGTTCTTCTATGTTCAGAGTGGTATAATGGGTGGTGATAGGGTGTGAACGGAGATTGAAAACTGTGGTGAATTTCACAAGGATCTGTTGGTGTGGCACATACTTGTTGAAGGTGGGTTGGCTCCTCTAATGGAAAGTTTGGTGGGTCACAACCCTAGTTTATCTACGCAATTTACATATTCTTGGAAAAATAGAAGGGTTACCATGGGAGATATTTCCTTCAAAGTGAACAAGGAGGTGATTACATAGGCAACAGAGCTGATGTGTACTAGTAAGAAGTACCTGAAGCACATTAAGGCCCAAGATAATGAAAGCCTGAATTCTTTCTTTGTGGGTAATGAGAAATCAGTTCGTAACTAGTCGGGGTTTGAAAGAGAGGCTCTCCCACAGCCTTGGGACCAAGTCTACCTCACCCTAATGAAGTACATGACACTGGAAGGTAGATAAAAAACCTACTATTTCTATCACTTCCCTCTTTTAAATCACCTCTGGAACAAAATTCTGTTAAGCTTTCCTTTTTTCTTACTTAATGATTTAGAGATCTCTATTGAAAAATGTATTGAGGCTACTAGCCTAAACCCTAAGCATGCTCCTTCATTACTGCTCTAACAAGGCCTCATGTTGAGGCTCTACCACTTCCATCTTGCATTATGCCCACCCAAACCCATTTCTACTATCTATGTTGAGGAAATTAAACCCCCTATTATTGCCATTATCTCCCTGACTGAGTCCAAAGGTCCCATCAGGAAAACCCCTTCGGTTACCATTCAAACTCATAAGCCTAAACCTGCTTCCAAGAAGCTTAAGGGGAGTGTAGAGATTTCCTAGATTAGTGTTGCAGCTAGTCTTTGTGACCTTAAGTTAGACCCTACCAATTCTGTTAGCAAACCTACCTCTAAAAAAGAAAGTTAAGAATGAGGGGAAGGGTTTCATGGATCCTCTGGCCATGGACAGTAGAGGAAAGAATGTTGTGGGTAAGGACTCTAAGGGGGACACAGTGGTCATTGCTATGGTGGTGAATGGTGGTGAAACCATTATCAGGAGGTCTAGTAGGCTGGCTAAAAATAACAAGAAAGTGTAGGTTAATGACATGAATACAAATGAGGAGCAGACTGACAACAAAGGTTACATGGATGAGGAGGAGTATATTGGAGAGCCCCACACCATTCCTAACATTAGTAAAGTGCATAAGGAGAACTCAACCTCCAAGTCCTCAAACCCTTTGGATGTGGAGCATGCTAATACAAAGGTTGTGGATTATGGGGAGGAGCTTTATGTGTTGTAGGAAAGAATGGGAAATATGGACAAGAAATTTAGTGGCTTGACCTATTTCACTATCAAGTTGGTCCACTGTGTTTCCAACACCCTCTTTGTTGTGATGAAGGATGAAATTGACAAGAAGAATGTTGAAGAAGGCCCAGAATGGGTTGGGGATGATGTTCTTAATCTCCTTTCTCACAACTGGGAAAATGCTAGTTAATTTGTTGTTGTTGTGGTGTATGTCTATCAGTTGTTGGTTTGTTGTGTATGCTTTTTGGCTTAGTTTTTAATGCTTTATGGACTTGATATTTTTGGCCCTTGTGGCTCTCTATGTAAAGGGTACATCACCCTATAAATGCTTCTTACCGTATCAAAAAAAATGAATTACAACATTACATCCTTACATCCATGCTTCCCTAAGATCAATTGGGGAGATTATACATTAGAGTTACAATACATAGTACAACTGATTTCAATTCAGTACAAGTACATGAAGATATTCCACTCGAACTAGAACAAGTATAATAGTCAAGATCATCAAGAGCAGTCAACACGATCATGAACAATAGCAAGGGAAACACAATGGAGTACAAGGCACATTCCACTCGACCATGTGGAACCCTAAGGTCCACCCCCTATGTTAGGAGATAGCAATAAGGTCCCACAACAACAAAAAACAAGGCGACCAAAGACATATATAACAAGGTTAAACAAGACTCCAAGCTAACACTACAATAACATTAACATCACATAAGAACATACAACACTTCTCAGAGGACGTCACACACCAAGGAAAGAAAACAAACAAGGAAATACTAGTTTGCAGAGGGAAGAGTGTCATTTCATGGTCTTGGCATGGGTTGTCCTAGTAGTCTCTCACTAGACTCCTACCGCCATCTATGGTTATCCTTGCAACCTCTCACTAGCTCCCAGCCCCATAGGGTGACACATGTGGATTTAATCTTCCTTTCATGAGGACAAGGAATTTGGTCTTGCCAACCAGGCCTTCTCAACCCATCCTTAGCCTAAACGAGCACTACAAGCATGGGTGAGGCATTCAGTTATCTTCATTAATGTGTAAACTACCCAACGCCCTAATTCATTTTAAGTTATCATTGAGTTAAAAAACTCTCAAATGGGTTATCCTTGATGCCACTTTGTGCGTTGGCCCCAATTAAGATCCACTCCCCCTACTAGCAGCTAGAAGACCCAATAAAACCAATAGGGTAAAGCCATCATACACAAAATGATACCCATAAATTTTTTTTAGCCTAAGCAATGCATGGACCATCTTCCTCTCATTACACAACCATAATACAAATAACGAGTGCATGGCTAAAGACCCACAACAACACAACAAGAATAATATCAACCAATTCAAAGCTCCAACTTAACAATTCAACCAATGACATATTTTTCCCCAAGCCTCTGGAAGCTAACTATTACTACTTAACACAGCTACTCCCAATACCAAGATCCACAAGTCCCATACAATAAATCAAACATACAATACACCAAGAAAATATAATTTCCACGCCACGCGATGTTCATTATTCAAACTACCATTTTCCTACTTAACCATTTAACACCATAATCATATACAAGCAAAGGATTTATAATCCAACTATTTGGCATTTATAAAAGGGCTCCATAAGATAATCTGATTCATTTATTTGATCAAATCATTCAATTTATTAATATAAATAAATCAATATTCCTCATATAAATATTTTCTATTTGCAAATCCACCTAATCTTTAAATAATAAGAACTAAAGTAATCTTTTTCTCCAACATAATGCATACACATACGTGCCAATACATGTATGAACACACACATACACACACATTTATAAAAACATACTCGTAAATTTGTGCATGCTTATATATTTATATATATACATATATTTTTATATGTAAATGTCATATCTAACTATTGTTTGCAAATACCATATTTCCTATTCAATGAAACAATATTTATATACTCAAACAAATGAATAATCAAAGGTTGCATCATTTTATCAAGAAATAATTTAGTATTTTAAAAATGACTTACAATAGGGAGAGATATCTTAGAACCATTATATATCTAATTTGTAGACATAAGGTAACATGTTGGTTTCAGAAATCAAAGACAAAAGGCAACAAGGCATAGGTATTGATAGCTCGTGCATTGAAAAAATTGGGTTTGCAACAGTGATAAATGCATTGAGACCCAGTCATAAATAAAATAGTAAGATAATATGGCTATCGAATAATAATTAATTACCATATGTTTCCAAAAAATTAGCCATCATGGTATACCATAGAATGCAAAGGAATATTTGTAGACAGGACCAAAGAATTTTCTAGAAGTTTCATTTCATTAATTTCAATTCAAGATTAAGCAGAGGTAAAAGTCAATAGAAAATGAAACTTGGTTTCTCCCACTTGACAGAGTGAATATTTGATGCTCAACTCTCTACCCCAACTTGCAGCTTCAATACACTCCAACATTTCAACAACACTGCAAAAAATCCCCAATTCCCAAGCTTCTGAAAACCCCCAAGAAAAGATCTTAAGAACAAGAAAATATTCATGATAGAGAAGCAAGATTAGTTTTTAGATAATCTCCAAAAACCCCCTTTCTTTTTGCAAAATAACCAATTTATTTTCTACTTTCCCCAATCTCTATTGTTGCATCCACTTCTTTAATTTAATTTATTTATTTAATTTCACATACATTGAACTAACTGTCACAATTCCAAATATATTTATTTATAACATATCCTTATTTATTTTACACTTAATTAACCAGCCTTAAAATATTTAATTTATTAATTTTAACTTTAACTTTTAATTCTATTTTCACTTCACATTAATTAATATATTTATTTTTTATATTTCTTATTAAATCATAATTTTAATTTATTTAAACCCAAAAAAGACATTAATAATATTTATTTAATCAATACCTCAATTACATTAAAGCGTCTATTTTAATTATCAAAATGTCTTTTTAACATTAATAATCTTTATTTTAATATAATAATAAATTAAGGCACTAGTCAATGAAATTAACTAAATGAACAAAATACCAAGCAATAACTGACCTCATAGCAGCACAAAAGGAAATACAACACTAAAAAACTAACTCAAACTGACCACACAAATAGGGTATGACAAACAGATACTTATCCTCATCAAGGATGATGGCTCAACATAGGGGACTAGATGCTATCTCCATTTCAACAATCTCCTTTTGGTTTAAGGCACACTCAAACCTAGAAATTCAGGTGGATTCAATGCCTGGTACCTGCAAACTACAAAAAAAAACATGGTTGAGCATGTATATATATAGTTATACAGTCAAAAACACCATGAAAGGGAAAATTGCAGCATCACAAGGATCTCACAAGTGAGTGATGTGACACTATTCCCCTTCACCAAAATACATCAACACACAATAATCAAATGCCAACAACATGGTACGAACATACATCAGATAATCACATGGTGCCTATAGCAAGAATAATCCACATAATCGTTTAAATTGATCTACTAAGCTTGGCATAAGCATAAACATCAGTGGTAAAGTATCATCATAACTGAGAATCCAACACCAAGAAAAATACCATAATGTCCAATTACAAACAAGTAACTATCAATAACAGAAAGAAAATTGAGAGACACTACATGAAATCCATTTCCTTATATTTTTACTATTATTTAACAAAGATAAAACATGTTTTAAAGTGGAAATTTTATTTAATTAATTATATTTCACTTGCCATTCATTCATAACCCCACATTAAGCTATAAATATATTCATTTAGCAACTTTAATAATGAGATCCAATTTCATTAGGAAGTGAGATCCACACAAATAATTGAATTACAACCCTTAGGTGAGTCAACTCGAGATGCAAATCTATAGATTTCCTTATGACTGAAGGATGGGGGTTAAGGTCAAACAACACTTTGGGGAGAAAAACTAAAAATATTAAACTAACACCAAAATGCAACTTAACACTTGAAATAATAATTTTATGCTCAATACTAACAACCTGTACAATCAAATTATAGATCAAAGAAGGGCATATATGAGTGTACCTTTCACCAAAATTTAGTTTTCAAAGGCTGACTGGGACTCATTCACCCAGGGGTGAATGAGTCTACTTTCATGGATTTGTTGCAACTCTCGAGAGCCTCTGATATAGATTTGGATGTTCTAATTTGTCCAAGTGGTAGTGTCAGAATGTCAGAAATAAATTTTTTAGATGAGTTTCTGTGGGATGACAAATTTTATGAAAACTTTTATAACTTTCTCAACTTCAAATTATCTCTTTAAGATATCTTCAAGCTTTGTTCCACCTAAACCTAAAAACACAACATAAAGGGGAAAATTTGTTTGTTTTTGGTGAACGGGGGTTTGCCTTGGTCAAACCCTGTTTTGGTAATCAAACGTTGAAATGAAATGAAACATTAAAGAGGGAATGTAGAATGAAAAAATCTATGTTACCACTCAATAAACCCTTAAATAAACCTTGGAATATACATCTAAAACTTGCATTAAATAGCTTCAATGGATGTTGATCTTGAACTTTGAATGCTTGATTTGATCATAGAACCTACATAACCATATTAGCTCCATAAACATGCATGATGCAAGAAGACTTTGAAATGAAAATTAGATCTTCAATGGTGCAGTAAAAATCTATTAAATCTTCTCTTGAATGCCTTTAATTGCTCTTGAAATATCATAACTTGCTAGATTCTTGAAATAACCTTGTATTTATAGATATGTATCCTCAATTTCTGAAAATTCAAATATCACAAGCCAGCATTGAATCACATATTTGAATATGTTAAAATCATACTAAAAACATAATTTAAATTTAGGTCCTAAGGTCTAGGGAGGACCCATTTTCACATGGGCAAATGGGTCTTAGGTCCATAAACCTAGGACAGACATTGCTTAATGTGAAGTGTTATGTTTAAGAATTAATGAATGCAAGGTTTCCTCTTTAGGAAATGTAATTAAATAGGCATGGTAAATGAATTAAGGGGCCAATTAAGGAAAATTAAGCTCAATTTATTAAGGGATCCCTAAATAAGTGTGAAATTTTATATAAATACAGTTTACAATATTAAATTAAGGCACAATTAAGTCCAAATTAACTACAAGGGCGCAAACAAGTGAGAAAATGTAAAGGGATATATTTTCTATCACTACATTTAGCCCCCACTTTAGTGAGAGGATGACCTTGCATCAAACTCACACTAAAGTAGACATTCAAAACATATCTATGCAACAACAACAAGATACCCAATCATACAATGCTAAAGGGTCAAAGAAAAGGTTAAAAAAAGGGCAGATCAAGCCTCAACTATCTAACATGATGTGGAACATGCCTTACCTGTTTGTCCAAAAAATTTCACAAGTAGAACCTTGGTTGTGCACTATGCAAAAAATCACATGCTCATATGGGATAATAGAACTCCAACTTTCCACAAGGTGAGCCCCCAATGGTGGTAAATGAGAGAATCTTATTACACTCCCATACCATACCAAAGTTATCCCTTGAATTACTTCAATAAGGCACCAAAAATGAAACAAAAACAAAAAAGGGGTGGAAAATGAGAATATTATTAGGCTCCAATACCATACAAAATAAATATCTTTGATAACTTCAGTAAGGAACCACAAAATAAAATAAAAATCTTCAAGCATCATAAGGGCTAACAAGCTATGTTATGCTAAACACTTATGAACAAAAATGCAAGTAAACATGTTCAAAGGGATTTTTCTTCATTTGTGTAAGGTCTATTCTTAGGGAACATCGTGCCTAATGTCTCCAAGAGAGGACAAGTCAAGGATAAAAGATTTTCTACATAGGGAATGCAACACGTAGCATCACCACTAAGAGGAAAGTTGTATGCCAAGAAATGTCACACTCTCAGAGGAAATCAAACCCAATGACACCACCAAGAAAAAGAAGCATCACAAGAAGTAAGAAAATCATATAATGAAACATAAGGAATACCAAAAATTTCAAAAATAATAATATTCCAATGTATGCCCCCACTTTAAAGAAATTGTTAACACCATTGTTGTAAGAAATTTACTTTAATGTAGCAAATAATAAATGCTAACAATAAATAAGAAATGAGAGCTTATTTGAAATTCCATATACCAAGTCATATGTTTCCAAATGAAGCTATGTCATGAAAAGAGAGTGGAAGGGGTTTCCTCCAAAATTAAATCCCAAAACACATAAGGGATCCATGGATTTAGGGCATGTATGTCTTTGCTGCAATGTTGTTATAGAGCTTAGAAATGTCATTATTCCTCAAATACTCACATAATAGGAAGAATGAAACACAAAGAGTGAAAAAAAAGAAAATATTTTAGGTCAACATGGAAGAGACCTAAATGTCTCAACACCTTGCATCATCCCCAAAAGGAAAACATAAGAAAAAAGAAAGGGTAAATGTTTATGATATACAAAAGAATCAAGATACAAATAGAGGAATGGACATGAAGAGATACATCAAATAGAACTATACGGGGATATCACATTACACACATGTAATCACACAAAGAACATGAATAGAAAAATAAAGACAAATACTAGTAAGGAACATGTGATTCAAACTATAGAAGGTTGTTTATAGTCCAATCTTGTTCATTATATGTGAAAGGCAGATAACTAGCCAAAGGGACAACATCAAGTTCTAAACTAGGATAAGCACCAAGTTCAACACACTTATTAGGGGGATCATCATTTAAGGTCATGGAAGAGGAAAACAATGAATTTAGCTCTTTATGCACTTCCTCATCAATCTTAGTAGTTTCATTATCATCATCCAAGTTTATCACAATAGGAGGTCTAATGAAAATATCCATAAAAGTTTGTTGTTGTTTATGTTGTGTAAAAGGTGGAGAGGCATCACACATTTGGTTGAGATGTGTTTGGATTTAGGTTTTCTATGTTGATCTTTTCTTGTTTTGTTTGTAACAAACAAGAAATAGCATGACATACATGCCTACACTCTCTAGCATTTCAGTTTATTTTTATATGGTTTTCAAGTTGTGATTGTTTAGGAGAGGGTTCATCAACCATAGGTCTTTTTTCTACCCTCAAGGGAGGAACAAAAGCAACCATGGGAGGTTGTTCAACCACTTTCTCTTTAGGTTTGTAAAATTGTTTGACTTTAGGAGGCACAACGAGATTTTTTTGATTATCTTGTGGTCTCTTATATGAAATAGGTGGATGATTTGTCATAGGCTAGTCTTGGATACTTGGAAGGGATTTTAGTTTAATCATGGTCTCATTAAGGATAAGAGGCTCAATCATGGGTTGAGGAATATTGCTAAGGGATAATTTTGTTATGCACTTTGCCTTAAAATTTTGATAGGATTTGAAAAGAAGTCCTCATGAGGCCTAATAGGTTCCTTAGGTTCAAGCCAAAAGAAATACAATGAGAAGTTCCACAGGAAGACACAAGATTAAAGCCACTATGATGCACAACAAAGATCTCATTTCCAAATGGAAACTTAAAAAATTTATGCACAACCAATGGGATGACATTCATTGAGTGAAGTCATATATATCCTAACTTCACAAGAAATTGGTCTAAAGTTGGGATTATAGTGAATGAGATATTTAATTGTTTTGGTCCAAATTTTAAAGGGAGATTTAGCAAACCTATTGTAGGGAAAGAAAAACTATTATGCATTTTTATCCATGCTTTTAGTTTTTTATATGTATCTTGATAAAGATCATGCACAAATAGGAACTCTTCGGTGATCACATTCTCTACACAAATGGGATCAATTAATATCCCATTAGTAGGCTTGTTATTGATTCTTCCTGCTATGTAAAGAGGACCATCAAGTACATGTTAAAGAATTATGTCATTTTGTGAGAAAGCAATGTCAAGCAGCATGTTTGTTTGGCCCTTATGAGTTTTAACTTCAATAAATCAAACCATAGATTTTATAGATTCTTCCTCATTATCATTCATGTGATCATCATTTGTGTCAACATTCATCACATCATTCTTTGTTTCACTAGCTTTGATAAAAGAAATATTATGATTTGACATAGGATTTGTGAAGATTTGAAAATTTTGATTAGGAGGGGCTATAGAATTATTACCTTGATCATTAACACTAGAAATTAAGATATGATTAGAACCAATGAGGTCTTGGAAAAGATGTTTAATATGCTTGAAATATTTGGTATCATGTCCATTTTGTCAATGAAAATGGCAATAGGAATTTGTTCTATAATTTGAAGGTAAAGGTTTAGTAGGATTGAGAGCTTTAAAATGAGGCAAGAAAATTATATTCTTTTCTAAGAGATGCAACATGGTATTTATGAAGGGTATCAAGTAGAGTGGTGAACTTTCTATTTTTATCCCCAAAGGTGCATGGATTTTTCATCTTTATAGTAGCCACTTGGGTATCAACATGTTGAGTTGATTGAGGGGGACTAAGTTGTAAAAATATCTTATTTTGTTTTTTGAAAGGTTGATATTTGGTTTGAGGTGTGGATTCAGACTTTTTAGGTCATTTGGAGGATCATTTCCCTTCATGACTACAAGCCAAATTTTGGCAATCACAAAGGGCTATACACAAAATGGTAAAGGATATAAATTTCAACATCTCAAGTTTGGCTTGGATTTTGTTTTGGAAATTGGCATAAACATTCTTTGAAGTTCAAAATTAGGAATCTTAATGTTTATTTATGAATAAAGAATTTGATATCATGGCTATAAAATCAGTAACTTTTTCATCATCCATTTTTTAACATCTCATTAAATCAGCTAGGGTCATCTTAGGACCCATGTGAATTTGGAAGTGGTTGTAGAAATAATCAATAAGTTCATTGAATGAACATATTGAATTATTCAGTAAAGAGAAAAACCACTCTAAAGAGGTATCTTTCAAGGATCTAGGGAATAGTTTATCCAAGAGTTTATCTTCAAAAATGAAGTCACGACATAAGGTTGTGTAAGTGGAAACATGGGTAATAGGATCTCCTTTCCCACCATATTTTTCAAAAAGCTAGGAACCTCTATACCTTGTGGAATTTTTGTTCTCAATATCTCCAAGGATAATAGGTTGGTTTTAATGTATTGTAAAGGTTGGCCATTGTTGTTTTTATTTAGTGTGGTGATTTGTTGTTTGAGGGATGACATATTTTACAAAAGTGTGTTAAGGATCACATCATTTTTGGTGTTTTGATATGGAGGTGAATGATGTGGAGTTGTGTATGTATGTGGAGAAAAATTTAATTATAAATTTGTGAGGGGGGGTGAATGAGGAAATATGAGATTTGAATGCATAAATCTAGAGGGATTACTAGTGGAAATACCTAAGGAAGTGTTGACATTGCTAATAGGTTGGATGGCTATAGTAACATGAGTACTAGTTGTTGGAACACAATGATCTATTGAGAGGGGGGTGAATCAATAGATGACTTAAAAATGTATCATTTGCATCACTTAATGATTAATTCCTTTTCGCCTTAATATTAGTAAATCATGATACCATACGTACAGAAAGAAACATACACATAACACAAGATAAATGTGGAAAACCAAGGATGGGAAAAACCACAGTGAGAAGTATTGATAGGAGCTACTGTCCTAATCCAGCCTCACTATCAGAAGCTTTGTTACAATGTTTAAAGGCACCAACCCTAAGGATACACCAATCCCTTGATTTTAGGAGCACAAAATCCAAGGAATCATCGACTCCCTACTCTGAGCACCACTTAGATATCTGATGGCCCCCGCCAATCAAATTTATAATAAAGGTCATTACAATTGTTCAATAGAACACAGTTTGATGTTGCAAGTTATCATGCAACTTCTTACACTTGGTTATAGTCTTTGCAACGTCATTTCATGCTTCTTATCTCTTTTGTTATGTTATTGTAGGTAAACCTTGATTAAGACTCTCGATGTTTGTTTGGGTTCCTCTACTTCCTTCCATTGCTACTACACTCTTTCATTTTGATTTTATTGCATTATTTGTCCATCTAAAAATACTTATAGATACACTACATAACCTTGCTGCCCTTTCTCTACAAGTGCATTCTTTGTCTACCTTAAAGAATTAAGAGAATTCCATGATGTTGTTCTTGCTTCTTTTCTCTATATTTTTCTCTATCCATCTTAAGAGAAACTTATCACTTAGATGCAATATAGCTTCACTTCTTTTTGTAGCATAATTCCCTCATGCCTTGTTTCCTTCTTCATCTTTCTATTCATCATCGACTTTCAGCATTGGCCTCAAGATTTGCATACCATATCTTTCCTCTACTAGGGTTCAATATTTATCTTCTTCTACAAGCTATCAAAACATCGAGCCACACATCCACTTATCAAAAATCAGAGTTTTCTATTCTTGGAAATACTGAACAACTAGGATTTTTAATAACATTTAATTCATATTCTTTGTAATGAATCTTAATCTGATTTTCTACCACCTATATGTCTATGTCACCAATCTAATCATCTAATCATCATTAATACTGGTAGTTAGAGTAGTTGGGCCAATCAAATTTTCTCCCTAAGTCATTTTGTAGTTAAAACCCTAGTTCACACTAATATAGTCATTAAGAATTCTCAATTTGAACATGATTCGTTGATCTAGTACTTTTCACAACATGATCGATTGTTCAACATTCAGTATTTTTAAAACATGACTGTCACATTGTGATTTTCTTTGAAGATTGTCATCGATCTTTTCCATATGCTTCTTGCCAAGTGTGGGTCCCTAGACACATTCATCACCTATCTGCAATTTCATGGGGTTAGACATAGTCCCACCAAATCTTCAATGGACTAGTGGATTATCACCATATGTTGCCTTGACAGATCTGCGCAATTCACAATGGATATGTGAATTGATATACTGATCAATCAGTCATTTCCACCTTCCTACATGTCACCAATCACCCTTGACACTTATGTATCAATCCAGTCCCACAATGTACACCACTATGCTATTTCGGGGAGCCTAGACAAGAATCTACAATATTCTCAGCTAACTCCCAAAAAACACATTAGATCATTTTCCTCAACCAGTGTCATAGATCTTACTAAGGACAGATATTTATCTCATCAATAGGGAAGTATTATGATTTTCAAATATTTTTCGAGCCAGTAGACATAAGTAAAGAGGGTTACTTTCCCCAACAAACTCAAGAGCTTAAGTTGTCACTTAAGCAATTTGCAACCAATGATAAACAATCATCGTTGGAGTATGAATTTTGTTTTAGCACCATGACTGTACACTTTTGAATTTATCTCATCAACCAAACATCAATAGTCTTCAAAGAATGATATCACATAGACATGCGCTTTTAACATCAATGAAACTAACATGTGAACAATCTCCTCCTTTGTCATTAATTGTAAAACCAAAATGCTCTGCAACTAAATAATCTAAGTTTTTCGTAAGAATATTCCTTAGCAATAGCAACTCCCCTTGAAATCTATCATATGAAGCATTTGAATATCATAAATCTCCCCTTTTGACATCAATGGAAAAGGTTTTGTTCTTGTTGTCACTCCCCCTGAGTGATTTCTTCCTTTTTAAAAACAATTTCAACCATCAATTCATTAAAAAATTGTAAAAAAAGCATACACAACTTGATCACTTTCCTCACAGTTCAGGGATGAATAGAATACTAATGAATCTCCCTTTGGACCTTTTCTTTATTACTAAATTTAGTGATATGATGTGGGAGAAATGAATCCCAATCTTTGGCTCAGATATTCAAAATGATCCTTTGGAAGAGGCTTTGTAAATATGTTAGCCACTTCTTCCTTTTTGGAAACATACTCCATTATGACCTCTCTGTCCACAACCTTCTCTTTGATGAAGTGATACTTAATATATCTATTTTTTTTTCTAGAATGCATCACTAGATTCTTTGAGATGTTTATAATGCTTGAATGATCACAAAGAATAGAGATAGGTTCTTTGTATTCCACCTTGATGTCCTTAAGTGTTTGCTTCATCCATAGGACCTGAATACAACATGTGGCTACAACTACATATTCTACATCTATTGTGGATAGAGTGACTAACTCTTGGTTTTTGCTTATCCATGAAACTAGTATATTTCCTAAAAAGAATGCTCCACCATTTGTTCTCTTCCTATCATCTGCATATCCAACCCAATCAACATCTGTATATGTTGTCAAAGTGAAATCTTCACTTCTTGGATACCACATCTCGTAACATATCTAAAAATTCTTTTGACTGCATTAACATGTGACTCCTTTGGTACAACATGAAACCTTGCTACCATACATATTGCTTGAATTATGTCTGGTCTTGATGTAGTTAAGTACAAAAAAAATTCTTATCATTGACTTGTAGATTGTTTGATTTACATTTGGTTACTCCTCATTCTCAACTTGTAGCTAGTTATCTTGGGGGTACTAATTGGTCTACTATCTTCCATGCAAAATTTCTTGAGCATTTCCTTAGCATATTTAGCTTGAGATATGAATATCCCATCATCTATTTTTCTAATTTATAAACCAAGGAAAAATGATAATTCTCCTAGCATTGACATCTAAATTTCATCTTGTATATGAGTAGCAAATATTTTACACATTTTATCATTACTACCACAAAATATAATGTCATTTACATACAACATACAACAACAATAATCATGTGCTCACCTACAGATTTGAAATACAAATTTCTATGTGCTCACCTTCAGATGTGATCCTTTCATGAACCCTTGTTTTTGTAGTTATTGGTCTAATTTTGAATAAAAAGCTCTTGGTGCTTACTTTAGACCATACAATTCTTTTCTAAATTTGCATACATAGCTATCATCCTCCGATAGCTAAAAACCTTCTGGTTGCTCTATGTAGACTTCCTCTTCTAGGTTTCCATTAAAAAATGCAGATATAACATCCATCTAATATACTTTAAATCCTTTGTATACTGAAAATGCAAGAAACATTCTAATTGCTTATGATCTTGCCACAAGTGCAATTTTTTCTTGAAATTCAATGCCTTCAACTTGTGTATACCCCTTGTACAAAAATATTTCTTTATTCCTTACCACAAATCCATCTTCATTGAGCTTATTTCTAAATACCCATTTAGTGCCTATTACATTTTTTCCTGGTCGTCTAGGAACCAATTCCCATGTCTTTTTTTTCTCGGTATAATTTAGCTTTTCCTCCATGGCCTTCAACCAACTCTCATCCATGTTGCCTTCAATAAAGCTCTTTGGCTCAATCTAAGACAAGAAAGAAAAATTTACCTATTCCTTATTCCTTCCTAGTCTTCTCCTAGTATGAAATCCTTCATTTTGGTCCCCGATTATTTGATCTACTGGATGATTCTTTCCACATACTTTGCAGGTGCCTTCACAACCTCTTCTTTTGATTCTTTTTTACTTTTTGCATCATTGTCTTCATAATCTGACTCATCATCAAAATCATTTTCAAAGTTTATATGATTTATGATCTCATAAATCTTGACATTTATTCTTTCTACCATCTTGTCCAATCTTTTTCATAGCATTTGTAGGCTTTGCTTTGGGTGGAATAACCTAGAAATATTCCTTCATCACTTCTTGACTCAAAACTTCCCATATTTTCATATTCCCATTTAATATAACACTTGCTACCAAATACCTTAAAATATTTAACAGAAGTTGGTCTACCATACCATAGTGTTGGTATGTGGCGACTGATCATGCTATACTATATAGCCCATGGTATTCTGTACACCCCAACATGTATCCTTGTCGGGGTCTGGGGTGTGTAGAATACCATGGGCTATATAGTATAGCATGATCAGTCGCCACATACCAACAATCTCCCACTTGGAAACTGATCAGGCTCCACACCAGCACAATCTCCCACTTGGAGACTGATCTTGGAAGACAATGTTGCAATTACAGCTCCCACTGGAAATAAGTACCTTGGATGTAACACCCCACCTTGGTTACCATTAAACAAAGTGTAAAGAGTAAAGTTAACCGAATAATTTTTTTTAAAAGGATAATAGATTACACAACTGTTATAAAGTTCCCAAGACGTAGTTACATAAAATTAATAAATAAACTCAACACATTGATCATCAACAAAAGTACAAATTTGATTTCATGTAAGATCTAGTTTATAAAACTACATACAATCAAATATCCCATAAGTTCAGATTAAAAAAGGTGATATTTCAAAGAATCTCTATACATCAAAAGATGGTACAATCAGTACACTCTTATACAAGAGATATATTTACAAAATAGATAGTGTTCATTTGACATTTGATACAATATCCATAAACAAGCTTTGCATCCAGTCACGAACAAAGGAGTAACTGGAACCTACTGCAAGCATATGATCATATGCAAGAAAATATAAGGAAGGTGTAGCACGGTTTCCTCTCGATCACGTGGAACCCAAAGGTTCACTCCCTCCGTGCTAGGAGATAATGACAGGTCCACAAACATTAAAGTCAGAACATCATGTGTATGTGGTTTACAAATTCACATCATGACATAACAATTACAAATCAAAACAGATACAATCCCAATTAACAAATCACATCAAATAGAAATCAGAACACAAGGAACACCATCATGATATAGACTAAGAGTGTCATCACATTGTCGGGATAGGTTACCCTAGTGAATCTTCCTAGACTACCGTCCCTCACAAGAGTTACCTTGGTAGCCTCTACTGATTCCCGGCCCCTATGCAGACTAATGTAGAGTCACTTCATCTTTCAAGAGGACAAGATGACGACTTGCCATTCTAGGCCTTCTCAGCCTTTTCTCAACCTAAACGAGCATTAAGAAAGTAGGCGAGGAAAACATTATCTGAATTAGTATTTACAACTACCCAACCCCTAATACATTAGTTAGGTTTTCACTTAATTAACACACCTACGATAGGTTACCCAGACAATCACTTCCGGATTTCAGCCCCTATCGCAAGCCACTCTTTCTATAACATGACTCAACATCACATGACTAGGGGTAGCTACCAAGCATAAAAATCAAATCCACAAAGGTTTATATTTTCAACTAGAATTACACCTTAGTTCTCATAGTTTTATAACTTCAACAAATAAACATACAAAGCTATACCCCCAAATAAATAATCATCACGATTGAGCAACATAGTTTAGAGATTAATAATCTTGTCAATGTGATTTTCACTTTCCTAGACTATAAGGAAATGAAACATACATCACTAATGTTATAAATGTATACACAACCAACTTTTACCATAAATCAATCTCCATGAATTTAAATTCCTTATAAAAGAACTATAGAGATGATCATAAACTGAAGTGTATTGAGTTTATAATACAAATTTTACTTCACTAGTTTTGATAAAATAGAAATAAACTTTTTAATGTGTAAATACAACTGACAATCATATTTAACTAATTTCATTAAATAAAGAATTTATATTACAAATAATCCATAGATATTGTTATATTTCTAATAATTTTCTAGAATTGTATATACTAACATTATATAATAACAACACAAACTCTTTATACTTTATACTACAATTACCTTGAAAATAAAATAAAATAAAAGAAACATTATCACTTATAAAACAAAACTACACTTAACTACACTTAACTACACTTGTGTATAATTAATATTTAACATTAGATATATTATAAAACAAGATTTTCTATTTAAGGAAAATGCCTGATTTATGCATGCATGGCAAGTTGAACTAAAGACAAATATAAGCTCCTAAATAAATATCACATCTATGAGTATGAAATAAGACTCCATGCATTCAACGCAAGTAACTATTGCAGGTAAGAACTTGATGAATCCCTTTCAAAATTAAAACTTAACAATTAAAGGTTTCAATATTTACATAAATCTACTGGCAAATCATTATGCATGCAGGTATATCTCAACACAGTTTTGATAGTTTTCGCGCCTTAAAAGGAGGTATACAACTTACAAAAGAATTTTGATCTCGTAGTTTCCTATGTAACTAAAGAAGGTTCTACGCCTCTTTAAAGAAGATACACCAAGCTTTAATATATATAATATTATCCTAACAAAGACTTAATAGATGCCAATCTTGCATAACCGAAACCAGAGGAATCACACCATAAAATATGGATCTGTACTAGTGATTTTTCCTATGTAAATCATGGACAGTTTCTACACCTCAAATGGAAGATACAGGGAACTTAAAATACAAAGACACTCATAAAGCGGATTGCCTATGATCAAATCTAGAGTGACAGTATATACAAATTTTTATGTTCAGGTTTATTAGTTTAAAAGAAAGGGGTCTGCCATAATGGCTACTGTCAAGGTTTCAAAAATAAATCTTCTAACCTATCAATATACAATAAGTGTCTTGAAATGAAGATTGAGCGCAACTATGAGTTTCAGTGATATAATATCATTTTTATTATTATTATTATTTTTTTATAAAATAAGAAATCCAATCTCATAGTCTGGTATCGAGATTTAAAAAGGAAATACACACAGCAATGAAGAACAGATCCTGACAAAATTCATTGATACAGGTTTCCATGTTATACCCTCACCTATAGGAAAACAGACTTCACTCATATTTGAGCTTTAGACATGTTACCAGGCATCAGTGGTTAAATTTGGTATTATTATTATTTTATTTTTTAAAATATACAAACCCACTTCTCTATAAAGTAGAATACGGCTTAAATACAATATAGAGGTATAACAAGACAGGTTAAACTTTAACAGCTAAGGAATGCCATAAATTTAAAATAAAATTCCATGATCATAATGAACATTGCTACTACCGGAAAGGTTAAATTTTCAATCCAAAGGTAAAATCGATAAAGAAAGGGTAACGATTTAGGTTTCTTTAAAAACTTCATACCCAAATTGTATTGCAGGGTTATCAAAACAACATTCTATCAAATGTTCACTAAATTCGTTCTTTAATCTATATTGATCATTTCCATAAACCAACAGATATTCAGGAACAATTTACCACCGTTTTCAATTCTAAGAACAAATGCTAAATTTCTATTTTCTTAGAATTCATGGCAGCTTTGTTTATTTATTTATTGTTTAATATTTAATTGTTTATTCTAACAATTTTCTATTTAATTTACAGATTTGACAAATCATTATTTTTCCAAGAAGATCACAGAAGAGATTATACAGAAATTCGAAAAGAGGAAAACCTAGACAATCCTGGATATCAAGCTGAAACAAATTCTGAAACCTTTGCTAATTCCTCGATTAATTTTCCAGACTTCGATGGCGAGATTCAAATCAATTAGCTTCAAATCACACTTGAAAACAAAATCTAAAAAGAAAATTTCTTCTAAAACAATTGTCGTACTGAAATTTTGCTTAAAGTTGCTGCCATAAAAATTCTTCTCGTGAATGTTCTTAAAATTTCCAAATCCCCTTTTTCAGATATTAATTCATGCAATAAAGATTTCAATCATTCAATTTTAACTGATAGTTCAATTCGCATTGTAAATAACTCATTCAGTTCAACTCATTCTTCAAAATATCATAACAGACCTTTAACTGACAATCAGAGATTCTTATCTCGTCAAAATATCTTGCTTTAAAAATATCTATTTCACACAATTCAATTTGCACAATTAAAACAGCAATAATATTATTTTAATTAAAACATTGCAAAGAAATAACTTATTTAATTTAACTTAATAAATTAAATCATTAACGTTGGTTAAAACATTAATAAACATTTAATAAAATTAAATATTATATTCACAAACACAAAACAATATATATTTGAACACGACAAGACAAACTGTTCTACACGAGGTAACACAGAGATACTCATTCAAAAACGAACAATGGTATAAAAGGACCTGTCAATACCTCCGACAACATATTTATAATGAATTAGGGTACACTCAGACCTGACAAGTAGGTGGAGCTGTTACCCAGCACCTGTGTCTGTAGGAAAACATCAAGGTTAAAACATGTATATATAAACTCATGTTAGAAAAAACACCCTGAATAAGAATTGCAGCGTAGCAGGGTACTCACGAATGAGTAATGCTACACTATCTTATCCACTGACACAAACGAGCAAGATCAATCATATACAATCAAAACAACATGATAACATAAGCAATAATTATAACCAATAAGCATATCATGAATGAATCTATCACAGTATCATCGAACCAACATAACCAAGATGTCAATGTATCATCTGCAAAAATCAAAACAACATAGTATCTAGAATCACCTCAGAAAAGAAACAACATAGTATCAAAGTAAACTAAAGCATTTAACAAGCAGAATCAAACTAAACAGTATGTCTAAACTGGAGGGTCACTACATTGGACCCTGTTGCTCTGTTATACTTGAATTTAACCTTGAAGACCAATTGAAGTTGAAGAGGAGCACAAATTCTCCCTTGTTACTGCCTTCGTAAATATATCGAATGGATTGACATCTGTATGTATCTTGGCCAGCTTGACCTATCCATCCTCCAACACTGACCGAATGAAATGATATTTGAACTGTATGTGTTTTGTTTTAGAATGCAAGGAAGAATTCTTTGCAAGATGTATAACACTCTGGCTGTCTGTAAACAATTAATTTCTAGCTTATTGTTTTCCCAACTCATCCATGAAAATTTGCAGCCATATCATCTCCTTTGCTGCCTCTGTTGTAGCAACATACTCTGCCTTTGTGGTGGATAAAGCAACCACCTTTTTCAATCAAGAAATCCAACTCATTGCTATCCTACCAACTGTAAAAAAATAACATGTGGTACTCCGCCTGGTATCTATATCCCCTGCCAAATCTGAGTCAACATAGCCTTTTAAATCAGTATTAGAGCCCCCAAAACATAAACATTTATTGGATGTACCTCTCAAGTACCTAAGAATGCATTTTACTACATTCCAATGCTCAACTTCGGGATGACTCAAATACCTACTAACAACTCCTACGACATGTGCAATATCTGGTCTTGTGCATACCATGGCGTACATTAAACTGCCTATAGCTGAAGCATATGGTACCTTGGACATTTTTTCTTCCTCCTCTTGTGTCTTTGGACACATATCCTTAGTCAATTTAACATGAATAGGAAAAGATGTGCTGATAACTTTTGCATTCACCATATGAAATCTCTGCAACACCTTTTCAACATAATTAGCTTGAGATAAAAATAATAGTCTTCTTTTCCTATCTCTACAAATTTTCATACCAAGGATTTCCTTTGTTGCCCCCAAATCCTTCATACCAAAAGATTTTGGTAACTGTTGGTTTAGCTCACTTATGTGATCCATGTTAGACCTTGCTACAAGCATGTCATCAACATATAAACATAAAATAATGTAGCTATCATTATCCAACCTCTTAAAATAAACACAATGGTCATAGTTACACCTACTGTAGCCTTGCTTAGCCATAAAACTATCAAATTTCAAGTACCATTGTCGAGGTGCTTGCTTCAAGACATATAAACTTTTCTTCAATCTGCACACTAGTTTCTCCTTACCTTTGACCTCAAATCCTTGTGGTTGTTCCATATATATATCTTCTCTTCCAAATCACCATGGAGAAAGGTTGTTTTAACATCAAGTTGTTCTAAATACAAATCTTCAATAGCCACAATACTTAAAACAATACAAATAGAAGTCATTTTAATAACTAGAGAAAAATATCATCAAAATCAATACCCTTTTTCTATGTAAATCCCTTTACAACTAATCTGACTTTAAATCTATTATTACCTCCATCCTCCTCTTTCAGCCTATAAACCCATTTTTTTGGTAAATCCTTTTTACCTGGAGGCAACTTGCATAATTCCCAAGTCTAATTTTTCAACAAGGAGTCCATTTCTTCTTCCATTCCATGCTCCCACTGAACCTTGGTATCCACCTGCATAGCTTCATCATAATATTCTGGTTCACCAGCATTAGTTAAAAAAATAGTAGATAAAGAGGGAGAGAATCTTTCTAGAAGTCTACTTATCCTTGAAGATCATCTAACAGAAGTTTGTGGTATTTGTTGTTGTTGTTGTTTCCCAACATAACGAACCACTGAGACATCATTTTTTGGAATATCATCCAACACTGCATAATCATTTTTTTTCTTTTCATGCTACAACAACATATCTTTGTACAATAATTTCTCATTCAATATAACATCCCCGCTTCTCACAATTTGAATGAAGTACTTTCATACCTTTTGCACTCATATTCCCAATTCTATTATGCCACAGTACTGATTCAGAGTCCACAACAACTGTATGATCTTCTACCTGCTGAACTGCAACAATTGTTCCTGAACATTGACCTTTTTCCATAACAATTAAAGTAAAAGGAACAATATGACCTGTACAAAGATATAAGGTGCCTACTTTCACACCTTTTGCTACCACTAAGGCACCCTTTGTGACCTTCCAATTTTTATCACTAAATGTAACAACATAACCTTAATCATCTAGTTGCCCTGCTGAAATTAAATTTCTACTTAACTTTGGAGTGTGCCTTACCTCATGTAATCGCCAATGATTCTCATTCTGCAACTTAATCTTGACTCTTCCCTTTCCAACAATCTAACAGTGTTCATTATCTCCTAAATAAACCAACCCAAAACCCCCTTGGACATAATCAAGAAAATAACTTCTATGGTGGGTAGCATGAAATGAAGCCCCTGAATCTAACACCCAAGAATCATCAACATTATCAAGATAAATAATCAAAGCATCTTCATCAGATTTATTACTTACCACATTTGCCTCTTTACTTCCTTCCTTTTTTTCTCCTTTATTTTTCTAAGACCAACAATCTTTCTTTAAATGACTTGGCTTACCACAATACCAAAAATTTCTCTTGTCTTTAGATTGGGAGCTTCTATCCTTTTATTTTCCTCGTGACTTCCCATAATTTCTAGAATTGTTTCCTCTCTCCTTTGTTATGCCCCTGCTTTCTGCATTCAAAACACTGCTTGATGTGGATGTTCCACCTGAGCTTTTCCTACAAATTTCCTTGCTAAAAATAACACCAACAACATCATCAAATTTCAATGTATTTGAACCATAAAAAGAATTGCTAACAATCGTTACCAAGCTATTCTAGCTTTTAAGCAAAGAACACAGAATCAAAAGAGCCCTAACTTCTTCATCAAAGTTTACTTTTACAAAAGTTAATTGACTGGTGACCATATTAAACTCATTTAAATGATCAGTAACTGACCAATCTTCTACCATTTTCATATTAAATAAATGCTTCATAAGAAATACCTTATTTGAAGCGGAAGTATTTTAATATAACTTCGCCAGGGTTTCCATCAACTTTTGAGTTGTCTTTTCTTTTGTAATATTGAACACCATCGATTGTGCCAGGCATAAACGAATACTGCCAAGAGCCTTTCTATCCAAAATCTCCCAGTCCTCATTAGACATTGCTTGGGGTTTCTTGGTTTTCCCTTCCAATGGCCACTATAAATCCCTCTGATAGAGATAGTCCTCCATCTGCATCTTCCATAACTGATAGTTCTTCCCATTAAACTTCTCAACCTTCTTACCCTCGTCTACCATTACTCCCATTCAACTGTGAGACCTTCGTACAAACAATAATCAAAAGACAACCCACTCTGATACCACTTGTTAGGGTTAGAAAAGGTAGATATCTAACAATTAAATGCATATTTAAGTAATAAACCGAGAAACTAAAACAGTGTTGACTAGGATTTTTCTTTTTTTGTCAAATTTTTCCTTTTTTTGGTGATGATCTTGTACAATTGTTGTGGACTCTGAATCAGTACTATGGCATAATAGACTTGGTAATATGAGTGCAAAAGGTATGAAAGTACTTCATTCAAATAATGTTTTACCAAGTCTAAAATGTGTTAATATGGATTTCATGAAAATTGTGTGTATGGAAAACAAAAGAGAGTAAGTTTTCTCAAGGATAGGAAGCAAAAGAAAGATGATAAATTGGAGCTTGTGCATATGGACATATGGGGAACAGCTCAAGTATCTTCTCTCGGTGGCTCTCTATATTATGTTACATTCATTGATGATGCAACTAGGAAGGTATGGATCTATTTCCTTAGGCAGAAATCTGATGTATTTGAAACTTTTAGAAAATGGAGAAGCTTGGTTGAGAATGAGACAAGTAAAAAGATAAAATGTCTCAGATCTAATAATGGTGGTGAGTATTGTAGCACAGAGTTTGAAGATTATTGTTCCTCTAATGGTATTTGTAGGCAGAAAATAGTTCCAAAGACTCCATAGGAAAATGGAGTGGTTGAGTGCATGAATAGAACAATAATGGAGCGTGCGTGGACTCTGAGATTGCATGTTGGGTTTCCTTTAAAAATGTGGGTAGAGACTGTAAACACTATTTTTTATTTAATTAATAGAGGTCACTCTAATCCTTTGGTTTGTGGTATTCCAGAGGAAGCATGGAAAGGTAAGAAGGTGAGTTATTCTTTTCTCAAAACCTTCGGTTGTGAAGCATTTTCACATGTAGATTCTGAAAATAGAACCAAGCTTGATGAAAAATCAAAGAAATGTGTATTTGTTGGATATGGCATTAATGAATTTGGTTATAGGCTTTGGTATTTTGAAAATCAAAAAATTGTGAGAAGCAGGGATGTCATATTCAATGAGAAACTATTGTACAAAGATATGTTGCTACAGCATGAGAAGAAAGAAAATGATTATGCAATGTTCGATGATATTCCAAACAATGATCACTAATACATTTGACTACAAAATCCCATGAAACTGTCTGACGAAATATGTAAAATTCGATGTTCATCGCGTGCTTGTAAAATTTGATGTTTAATTTTCAATTTTTGAAAGTTTATCCCCAACGTTCATTGAAATTTCAATGAACCTGGGGCTCGTCAAAATGCTAGCTATCATTTTCGTTGAATTTTTGACAAACATGAAAAATAGAAAAAAAAAATTGTGGCCGACATAAAGAAAAGTGAGTTCGTGCCTGATTTATTGTGACAGTGTTTTGCTCTACTTGAGACAGTTTGTGGAGAACTAAGGATGATTTTCTTGGGAAAAATCAGAAAAAAATTAAGAAGATATTGCCAGGTTGAGAGTAGTCATTGTCATTTTGCAGAATTCAGTTGTGAAGTCAGATTTGTAGCTCCAGGTTTGAACATCATATTTTAAAGCAACATCTCATCAGATTTCTTTTTAGAGGTTAAGGGTTTTGAGAATTTCATGTCCAGATTTTGTTGTGTGGAATCACCATAAGATCACAACCAAGGAATAGATTCTTGTGACTATAATTATGTGATCCATAAATCTATTGGTCATTTGGCACAGTTGTGCTATAACAAATACAAGATGCATTCATGTGTGACCCAAGTTTAATGTGGCTATTTTGTGATATAAATGGAGGCACTTATATAATGTAGGTTTCAATCATCATTGGGTGCATTTAGGTTGTCTCAAGTTTAATAGGTTAGGATGTAATTATAGCATGATCGAAGAGTGATTACCTCTTGCTGCAATAAGGACCCTATAACTATGGTTGATATGTAGAGTGGTTGTGTTATATCAATTATGTAGTGCATTCAAGCACAACCCATGTTTAATGGGCTATTCTAGAGAGTGATCAAGATTTTCTAAACCTTATGAATGTTACTTGACATATATTTGCATAATCTCAAATTCCTTCAGAGGCTTTTGAAGTATCAATGTATCCTATATAGGGTTTAGAATGATTTCTTTTAATTAAAAAAATAAATAAATGATGTATTTCCCTGTAATTAGATAATGTGGAGATATCATAAATCTTCCCTAGCACACTATCCTCTTTGGCACTGTATTCATTACTCTAGCTACTAGGGTTTTGCATGTGACATCTTTAATATCTTCATGACCGTGGCTTTTAAATAGATCTCAGTCTTTGCTTTAATCCTTTTCATGGTAACCCTTGAGTTCCATAATCCACCTTCAATCTCTTCTAAGAACGATGTCTTAAGCTAGACTGCATAGTATGCATATAAAGCAAGTCCTTCATACCTGCCATTGTTCCAAACCACCACTCACTGCCTTGCTTAAAATGTTGCCTCCATAAGCACAATAGCATGTTTTAAAATCATGGTTGCCAGTGATTGACCATTAAGGTCACCACTTTCATCATGAAGATACAATGATATTTTTGTCTTCAAACTCAAGGCATTATGGAAGATAACATTGTGAATTGTTTTGTTGTGTACGATTCAATTTTCTTGCACATTTACTACTTTGCTAACTTCCTTTAAGACTGGGTATTGCACCCTCAGCTACAATCTTAAACAACTCACTCACTATCACTTGAAGATTCCTTTCATGAGCATCCTTCTATAAAATCAAACTATGCCCTATAGACTACCTACTTACTATAGGGGAGTCATTGTATCATGGTATTGTAGTTCTTAAGATCCTTCAACCTTATTGACACTACTTCACAGTCCATAAGGTATTATTCACTATTCTCCTATCTTTGATGAGTCTCAAAACAATGCTCAAACATGCAATCCACTACCTCCATTATACATTATTGGTTAAGAAGAAACATTGAACCTATGATTACCACTGTTACTTCATTTGGAAAGTCATTCCCTGATTGCATTTTCCTTGTCTAACACTACCAAAAGCATTTGAAAAACCCTTAAGGTCAGTAAGGGGGTAAGGAAACTCACTCTTAAAATCTCCACTTTACTATGCAACGTTTGAGCTTTATTATCTTGTCACTGCTCAGCCTCTTTTTGATTGTCACATCTCAAGTGACTATCATTCTTCTTACCGTAGATTGCATTTACAAATTTCACTAAGCTATATAGTGTGTTTTTTATTGGCTACAATATTTAGATTGCAAGATTTTTTTATTACCTATAATGTCTCAATCTTTCTGGTATTGCAACCTCACTAATTCGCTATAGTTATTGTTTATGTTTCTATGGAGGCCTAGGGTTTGTACCTTAATCATGCTCTTACCAATGCTTTTGTTGTTTTTTATTAGAGCTCTCTAAATGTTGAGGGCTCTAGGGATAAGCTCATCATAAGAAGTGACACATTGCATCTTTAACTAAAAGGATAAATCTATATTGACATTAGCAATGATGATTCTGACTTGTTGCTCCTTAGGAATGGGTCACTTGCTCTTACTAGCTCGCTACCTCTATTGTTGTAGGAAGTTTGCGATCAAGTTCAATATTCTAATTTTAGGAGTCTCAACAGTTGGAAATCATATTAAAATCAGAATTTAATAAGTTTTGGAATTAGCATTTTAAAGTACTTTTTGAGGTCATTAACTTCAGACTACTCTTTTGCAGGGGTGGTTGCATGCCAAATTTTTTTGGTGTAAAATATTGGAATGATTAGATTATGATACCTGTCTATGAATACAAATTATTGGAGTGTGAGTTTGATATTTTTTGAAGATCTAAATAGTCAAGCTTGGAAAAGAAAAATCATGTCAGATAATATTAGTCTTGAACAAAATGAAGAGACACTTGATAGATTGTGGGATAGATTGAAAAGAAAGGGTGACGGGAAATGTTATTGTCCTTACAATAATTGCAAGGGCTTAAAGAAGAGATGAATTTTAATCACAACAGCTGAGAAACATTATAGGCAGCATGGTCACATTGAAGGGGGGCATGATTATCGGCCATTGGTAAGTTGTTCATTATATGTGTTTATATTGATTGAATTTGTAAATGTTTATATCATTTTAACATTATATATATATATATATATATATATATATATATATATAATCACTTGATCATGATCATGGTTTATTTGTGTCAATCATTATTATAAAGGTTGGGTGCCTTAGGGTAGATGATATGGATTATCACGGCCCAGAGAATGTGGTTTTTAAAGTGGATGAAATGGAGTTGTGAATATCGAAGATGAAGTTAATGATCCTATGGAAGAAGATGATCATGCGGCAGAAAACACAGTTGAAGATGATGGTACGAATACATTGATCCATGACACATTTAGTGGCAGAGTTGATCATGATGATCAAGATGACTTTGATGATGTTCATGATTTACCTGTACTTGAGAAGGCATACGAGTGCCTTTATGAAGGCTCTGAAACAACTCTTCTCTCTGATGTATTTTTGTTGTTGAACTTGAAGGTTATGAATGGTTTATCAAACATATCAATCTCACGGATGTTAAGGTATGTCATATATGTCATCTTTTTTCATCTATTTTAATTGTTGTTAGTTCATCACTAGTAAATAAATGATTAAATATGTATCATTAATATTCTTTATATGAACAAAATTTTTTTGTTGTAGATTGATTGGTGAATTTTTGTTACCACCATCAAATATTTTACCTCGCTCATATTGAGATTTATGTGCCATTATGAAAGATATCGGAATGGAGTATCAAGCAATAGATGTATGTCCCAATGATCATATTATATATCATAAACAATAGGAATTTACAACAGAATGCCTGGAATGTCATATCAGTAGATATCAAACAGATCAACTAACAAAAAAGGTGTCTCGCAAAGTTCTTCGTTATATTCCCATTATTCCACGTATGCAACAATTATTTAGGTGTGAAAGCTTAGCACAATTTATGGATTATCATGCACATAATAGAAGTGGAGATGACATTCTTTGAATGCTTGCAGATGGTTCTACATTTAGGGACATAGAGGAAAAATGGCCACACTTTAAAGAAGAACCTCGTAATCTCAAGTTTTCATTAGGAGCGGACGGTGTCAATCCATTTGGAGAGTTGTGATCTATTTACTCAGTGTGGCCTTTTTTTGTTATCAACAATAACATTCCTCCATGGATGTCAATAAAGAGGGAGCACATAATGTTTTCAATGATTGTTCCAAGTATTTGTTTACATCAATTTTCTTTAACATAGTAGCATCTCATTTGTCTTATTTGTTGCATAATGATTTATATTTTTTTCATTCAATAGTCATGTACATTAATTTATATATATTGCAGTAAAATGGTTATAATAATTATGTTGATTCAACTAGGTAAGTACCAAGTTAAAGATATGAATGTATATATCAAGCCTCTTATCGACGAGTTACTAAAGTTATGGAATGGCGTCACTATGTATGACATCTCCAGAACAATATGACAAAGACAATTTCAATTCCATGCAATGCTCGTATGGACAATTCATGATGCCCCAGGGCTAACAATTTTTTGTGGTATGTTATAACGTTCGACTAAACTTTAACAATATTTAATTTGATGAAGTAGATATCATGCATGTTTTAAAAATAATCTATTCATTATATATAATGAAAAAAATTAACTTATTTAATCCAGTTATATATCTTGCAGGTCTTCAAACAAAGGGAAAATTTGCATGTCCAATTTGTGGTTCAAAGATGAAATCTCGTCGTTTAACAAGTTTAGGAAAGCAGTTGTTTGATGAGTATAGGCACTTCCTCCATAGAAATAATAAGTATCGAAATACTGAAAAACATCTTTCCAATCGGAAAGAGGAGACTACATCAAAACCACAAAGAATGTCACCTCGCTTATGGAAGTTGGAATATAATATAATTGATCGTCAAGGTTATACATCGAATCAAATTGTTTATCTATCATATATGATATGTTTTGAATTTATATTTTTATATCGTGTTGTGTTTACTCATGTTGTAATTGACAATGATTGTCGTTGTTAATTTTTTTAACTTATATACTTCATGAAGGTCGTCAAGGCATTAATGGTCGGCTTCCACAAGGACTGAAAAGTTATCCCAGACAATTTAGTAGGTTGCCCTACTATGAGCAGCTACAAATTGTGCATTTGTTTGATACAATGCATATCGGAAAGAATATAACATAAATATTATGGAAAATATTGGATGGAAGGCATGACAAAGAAAAAATTCTAAAAATTTATAATGACATTTAGGAAGCCAATCATGCAATGAAAAATGTCATTCAATTAAATAGCGATGGAAACCAAATTAATATAAGTGCCCTTCCTTGGTTATTAACAGAGTAGCAAAGCAATGCTCTAAAAGAATTCATACAAAAAATTCAATTTCCCACAAGATTTGTTGCGAATATAAACAATATAATAACAAAGAAAGGTGAATTTGGGTTAGTGATGAAAACACATGATTGGCATACCTTCATTAAGGTAATTATTCTAGTATATTATATACACTTGTATAATGCATGTACTTTTCAGTGTATTGTGTTCACTACTTTTGGAAAAATAATGAAAAGATCATTTTATAATTGTTGCAGTACGTTCTACCTCTATCTCTCCCAGACAACTTTGACAACAATGTCAAGCAAGTTATATATGATCTTGGAAAATACATGAGGTAAGTAGCGATATTTGTTCAATTCATTGTATACATCTTATAATTGCCATTTGTTTTACTTGTTATGTAATATACTGTATATTTTTGTTAAATCTTGTTAATATATTTGCACCTTGAATCACTTGTAGATGGCTGTCATTTAAAAAAATCCATAAAGAAGATATAAATTATTGGAAGAGAAAAATTCCTTGTCTAATGTGTGAAATGAAAAAGTGTCTACCTTCAACATTTTTCAATGCACAAGAATACTACCTTATACACCAAGTTGAGGAGATTGAATTGTATGGACTTGTACACACAAGGTCAATGTGGATGGTTGAGAGGCACTTGAAATTTTTGAAGTCTTTGGTTAGACAAAGAGCACATCCTGAAGGTTCTATGGTGGAGGGATATATGGTATACTAGACCATGGTGTACATTAGTGAATATCTTCCTAAGTTTGTAGCAAAGATCCATTTAGATCACATTTGGGATCCCAACTCCATTAACAAATTTGAAGGGGAGTACCTGTTGGGGAAAGGTAGATTGAGGAAAGTGTGAGGTAATTATAAGATGGTCATGGAGATTAATTGGAATATATTTTACATATGGTTTTTATGTATATTGTACTTATTTAATTTTTAATCTTCAATATACATCAATTATAAATTAAGGTTGTATATTGTGGTATTTAACTATTTATACGTCGTTTGTGAATATCAATTTTTTTTGGTATAGTTGGTTGAGAGTGGGATGGACTACATTTGTATGTTGCCAACAATCTTGATTGGATGATGGTATAGATTGAACGATGTCAACAATTTGGTCACGCATTAACATGGGAAGGTGTGGCTTCATTGGTTAAAGAAGCTCATCGTAATGGAGATTCCAATATTACACAAAGGGAAATTGATTTAGCATATGGTTTAAGAGATAAATAGGTACGTATAAATATATTAATCACCCATATTATTTAATTATTTTCAAGTATATTGATGTATATGTATCTTGAGATTGTTTTCTTTTCATACATTGGCCAAGAATAAATATGTTTATCAGCTGATGATATTGCAATAATTTTTACATGTTTGACATATTGTAGGTGAAACACCACAAGGCTATGTGGTGCAATGGTTGTAAATTTTGAATCAAAATGTTGGATGACATGAAGAAAACTTGTGATTCTGGTATAACTACAGTCTTTCAAGTGACTAATGTTTCATCTAGAAGCGACATACATCCAGAAGTCTTAGAAAATTGATACTATGGGATTTTAGATGATATACTTGAGTGTGATTTTAAGTCCTTCAAATTAATTTTTTTCTTCATCCTATGGTACAGGCTACGATTGAATGAAAATTATCCTGAGAGAACTGTTACTGAACATGATAATGGATTTACCATGGTTAATACAAGGTTGATTGAGCAAGCTAGAAATGAGCCCTATGTTCTTCCAAGCCAATGTGAGCAGGTATTTTACTCAAAGGTTCCAAGTAAACCGGGTTGGTCATTTGTTTTTAGACATGATCCAAGAGGAAGGCCGATAAATTATAATGTGGTGGAAGAAGAAGATACCGAAGAACTATAAGATGATGTAGATGATGATCAGGATCAACGGTTAGTTGATGATGTCCCTGAGGAAGATGTCGAAGAGGAGGAACTAGACATGATGATGTAGGAGTTAATGTTCATGAAGATGATATCCGTGTGGATGATGACATTATCGAAACTGATATCGATGATGATGATGATGATATGACCATTCCTTACAATGTCGAATCTGGATTGGATGATACAGACAAAGAGTTGGATGAAGAAGAAGATCAATGACATTGAAATGTATAAGTTATGCGATTATATTATCTATTTGATATTAATTTCTTGATAGAATTATATTTGACTTATATGGTTTACATAATTAATTCATGATGTTTTAATTTTTATGCCATTACATAATTTAATTTAATGATGCTTTTAGTGTTTGAAGGTCAAAAAATTAAAACATTTCAATAGTGATGTTAACAACCTTGAAATTAGTGTGTTTTATGTTTCATGTGATCATAAAAGATTAAAAAGTTAGTTGTAGAGGTGGTTGTTCATTGGTTGACATGTATGTTGGTTCTTTTTACAATGTAACCAGGTTTGTCTTCTAATCTACCTATGGAATTGCCAATTCCAATCAAAGCTGACTTCCAGGACCTATACCGTGACAAGGACTTTAAAAGCCTCCTACACCCAGCTCTGCCAAGACCCAGGAGGAGTGATCCCTTAATGTGTTTACAACCTCTGCACCATTATTATAAACAACATTAATAATAGCAGATGATCTCACTTAATAGCTCAACACGATAAGATAATATCAACTAGATTTAGCTATTCATAGACAATATCAACTATCTGGAGCATGAGATAACTAAACACAATCCATTGTATAAGATAGTCAATGATTTGCAATTTGTAGCAATTTCTAGGCAAAGACAAACAAATACTGAACTACACGAATAATTACAACTTAGATCAGTGCCATATATCCATTGCAGGAGTCAAATTCATAAGCATCTAGAGGTTTATAACAGATTTAATACATCACATATAAGATCCATGACAATATTGCATTACAATTTCATCTATATGCATTCTAACCTAGGACTACTTATCAAATCCTTATACAACACATATCCGCCTACAATCCCATTCAAGCATTTTAATTAATTCCTTGAATTAAAGCTAAAATAGAATCATACACACCACAACAGTGAAATGAATGAAACAACCCTTAGTTATTTTATTCAAAGTTCAGATATGCGGATACAATGGAGAGACATAAGCTCAAATTTTTCATTTCAATTCAAATGCTAGTACTACTATGCAACATTAAATCCTCATAAACGCAAAACCTATCACAGAATGACTCATAATTCTAAATTGCATTTCTCTTTAGAAACATATGACTTTACAATCTTCTCTGCAACTTCGCCTAGACTCGATCAAAATTCTCTAACTTGCTAACTTCGTACTTCTGGCCTTGAAATTCTTCTTATAGAAACTGAAGGAGCAAACAAGCATTGGCCCAAAAAGTACACACGTCACCAACCAATTCAGACACCTGATGATATTCCAAAAATCATTACAACAACAATCATCCTAGAGCATATTCTCATTCATCATGTTGGCAGAGGAAGGTTGATGCAATAACAAAAAACCACGAGAAACCCACACCAAGAAAGTCATCCATACAAAACTAGAAACGCTATAACCGCAACATCTGATTTGCCACCTGTCGGTAGCCCACTCTTTTTACTCATCATCATTCAAATACTTAGCCACCCACCTCTAATATTCTTCGTCAGTTGGCTAGTCAAAATTAATCACCTCATTTACCTTTGTACTATAAGGAATATACTTTACCGCTACCTGATTAACATCTCTTTCAAAAGATTCCAAAAATGAGTCAGTACCAATAATCTTATCCATACAATTTACCAAAAAATCATAATTTGAGCCATCACAAATTATTTTAATTTGATTATTGATGACTTTACTTGGTTGATCCTACCATTGTTGGAGTGTTCTGATTTCCCCCTACTCATCAGTTATATCAGGTAACATTGTGTCACCCCAATCATTGAAGTTCTTTACCAATTCCCTAATCTTCCTACTTAGATCATCTGGTAAGGTTTGAAATCCTTGCAATGATTTAACTAATATATAAGTAGGCTTCAATGATTGGGGCATGTTATTTACATCAAACCTTGAGGCTTTATTCATAACATCTAGATCATTTGCCCTAGGGATCCAATTTTGAATTATTGGAATCACTATCCCCTGATCCCTATCAATATTCTTTATTGCTTCAAATAGAAAAGAATACAAAGAATGTTTAGAGGGCAGTTTATTATCCACCTTTTCATTTAAATGCTCCAAAACAGTAGCAACAATTTATTTTTCTTTTGAAAGAAAACCCTTCTCTTTTACCCTTAGTGATGTCTATAATTTATCAATTTTCTGCATGAGCTGCCGCTTTGTTGGATCAACAGAAAACTTTGTTTCTTCATCAACTTGTTCTAGAGGAGGGGTAAGAGTAGGATTTTGAATGGGATACCCTAGTGTAGAAACATTTGGAGAAGCAGGAGGCATTGACCCTACTGTGGGAGGTGATGTGTTGGTTCCTAGAGCATTGGATGTTTCCCTAGTATGTCTATACTTGAACCTTTCTACTTCAGTTTGCATCTCAACATTTCTCTTTTTCATTTTGCTATATTCTTCAATTAAAATGTTATACTTCTCTATTAGTATCTTTCTTTTAGCCTCCTTCCTTTCAGCAATCTTTTGGGCCAACTTGGCCACATTCACAGTTAAACTAGTGGCTTCAGTTGTTGTAGTCTCTGAAGCCCTCTTTATTATTAATCCTCCTTTAAAATTTGGATTAATATCAGCAATGTCTGGCTTTCTTCCTTGTGGAGCCAATGCCTAAATTGCCAAGGTCTCATATTCTTCACTGAAGGTAGAGTTTTGTAATGCTGCCTTAACTTCTTCAAAATCCTGAAAAAGATTCTTGGAATTTATAATGGCATTGAAAGCCACTGCATCTCTGATGTCCAATTCAAGAAAAATAAAAACACCAACCTGATTCACTAGTTGTCTTCCTTCTTCAGGAGTGATGTTTTTGAACTCTTCCATTAGTTCAACTTTCACTTCTTCATCATTCTCCTGATCTGATCTGTCAGGCGTTAGTTCTCTTCTCTCCTTGCATTTATTTTGATATTCCTCAAATTTCATCCTCCATGCCAATTGCAAGAATATAGGAGTCTTTACAAATGCATTGTCATCTAAGAACTCCTTGCAAGCCTCCATTCTTGTATCTTGCACACTCTTACCCTTCATATCCAAATCGGATAGAACCAATTTAGCTGACCTAGGAGGGGATGACATACCAACCTACATGTCTTGATTAGTAACAATAATTTCATCTATAAGATCCTCAGGTAGGTGATAAGTTATTTGCCTCTTATGGCTTGGCTCAGGTGGTGGTGATGGGGGACTGCACTCTGGTGAAGATTTTAATTCAATGATTTTGACAGCCCCAGGTACTTTGAATTTTGGGCCTGGTCGTGAAGGAGCCTTCATTATTTTCTTCCATTTTTCTGTCTACTTCTTCCTCATCACTGGTAGTATCTCTTTTCCTCCTATAGATGGGCCACCTTTCTGTAGGCTGACATACTGGCCTTGTTTCAATTGGAATATCACTTTGTCCTTGCATATCCAGACAACCTTAAATTTATCTTTTTGGTTGTCAAGTTGTCCATTATCTCCTTGAAATTCTTCATTAAAAAATCAATTCTCTTGTGGTATGGAGTGAATTCCATCAATGGATCATACGTCAGATCCATTTCATGCACAATATCTAATAGCTTACTATAAGCTATCAACTTTTCCTTGTTCAATTCCTATCTATTTAAATCAAATTCATTCCTGATCAGGTCCTCAAGGAAATTGAACTCATGTGCAAATTTGCCACCTTTTATTCTTTGTCTGAAAAGAGCAAAGAAACCTTCAGGATCATGTCACCTTGGACCAAATCTCAAATGGTAATTAACAAAAAATTTGTCAAAATGTGTCTAGCCTCCTTTTGAAAACATAAAGTCAGAGACTACTATATAATCAAGGAATAATGTTCCATTCCCCTTTCCAGTTAGGTTATCTTCATGAATACACCCCATCTGCCACATAACTTCTGCAAACCCTAGTCTTGGTGGCACATTGTATGGCAGTATGTGGTGGGTTCCTTGAAATCCATATATTCTCAGGACAGTGTTGACTGGATATGGGATAATGTCACCCCAGTTATGTAAAACCCTCAATTCTGGTTTCCTCTCCTTCGGCCTAAGGAAATCATGCACTTCCTCAGGGATCCTAGGTACATTTACCATCAATCTAGCCCTCAATCTTACAGCAAAACAATTATCAAATTGCACATAACTGGTACTTTCCTTATTATAGGACAAATCTACAACCCATATCTGTACTGGCAATCTTTCTCCATTAATTGATTGTCTTAAGTTCATCTTCTCAGTAAATCAATTAGCATTCCTAAACAGAAACATATGCATCAACATGGAATACCTAAAGAATTGAGTACCAATATCACCATTTTGCAGCTTCAACAGTCCTTCATCTATCCTCTCCACCAAAAAAGAAGCAAAGTCATATGTTATTGAGAAGTTAGGGTGTTGTATTTGCACACCCATGAACATGTATGCAATCGACATTACTGCACTAGGGCTAAAACCCAAAATCTGACATAGTGAATAGAAAGTAGCTAGGAAAGGCTTTCCAAAACAATTCAATTTGAACGGTTCATGGTCACTAGGGCTAATGTGAAATTGTGAACCCCTTGCCTTAACCTGATGAGGTGGAAGCAACTTAACCCTAAAAAGAGATTTCAATTTTGTATACTCCTGCTTCATTTCTTCAAGATTAATAGGAGCCAAGTCATCACTTGGCTCACTCAAATCAAAAGTTTGTTGGATAACATCTCTGTTAATTTCTAATAGAAGCCCTCCATCATTGTCTCTGATTACCCGTGTGATAGGGTCATATCTTTTGGCCACTACTCTAAGTAAGTCCACATCAGGGAACACATTTGGAACAACCAGCTTTCCCATGTCATACCTCCATCCATTTGAAAAAGGATGAGGCAAATTCCTCTATCCATACCATAATCTGAACATTTCTAAGCCTGTGAATGGAACCCTAGCATCAAAAATGCTGGAATTATTACACACCAACCCCTCCCCTAGGATTTTCCCTTGCATCAACACCAAACCTTTCCTTCTCTCATTTGTTGATAATGGAAATTGATCTAGGAAATCATCGTACAAGTTTCTTTTCAAATACTCAATGTGGCCAGAGTGATGCTTGGTTGGTGCCATTTTAGAAAAACTAGGGCCTCACTACAATGTTACATTTCAAGTGACTATGAGTAAGCAAATATAGGAAATTACAGAGTAAAAATATTGTAATTCCTCACAATTTATGATTAAACAATAGCCCTAACAATATATTTTAATGAACTCAGTGACAAGCATAGCATACCCCCCCTTCCCAAATTTTGGTACAGAATGACTAGGAAACAGAGAAAATTAACTCGTAGCTTTTTTTGTACAAACTCCAATTTCTGCTGTAGTTGCTCGTAATTTCAGCTTTGGCTCTAAAACTATTTTCACGAAATACTTGGATGCTTTGTAATACAAATGAGATGAGTAAATTGATTTTATGTCAATCAAATCCTGCCAGTAGATGTCTCATCTGCCATTAAATCCCACTCATGGGCTGCATGAAGGGCTCCAACCATTATTTGATACATATTTAAATTTGAGCCGTTGATCCTTCAGTTTGATCAAATCATCAACGACCATCTTCAAAACAGGCTGACATAATCACCAACACGGCAATAAAGGGGCCCACTATGTCATACGCCGTGAAGGAATGCCATGTGGCGGTTGCTCGCGATATTGCAATCCTTTGATTTACCATCGCGGGATGGCAGGCACCGTCGATCTTTTTACCATAAATCCTGCTCTTTCAAAAATGGTTACCATCCTTTCCTTTAACTATCGAGCAGATTTTCCCTTAAAATCATAACATCTGCATTGAAATAAAACACGTGCATCTTACAAGTGCATTAGTAATGCACCCCATAATACATTTAAAACTGGTGAACACTTTCTTCACTCCTTAGGCTTCATTGGATGAGACACGTGGCAGGAACCCAAGACATCACGATCCCAAAATTCCTAATCACGAGATGGCGGGCACCGTCAATCTTGAAGATACAACTCATCAATGGTCACACATATTTCATCCTTTAGGAAGGGCATGTGACACCCGCCTATGATATCGCAATCCCTGTAATCCTTGATCGTGGGATAGCAGGCGTCATTGATCTCGTCCTTTAACACAATCGCCAGCCATGTCGTTAACTTTCGAGTAGCTTTTCCAGCGAGATTATAACATATCCATCAATTTAGAACATGTGTTTCTCGAGAACACTTTAGTAATTCGCCCCTTAATACATTTAAAGCTGGCTAGTGTTTCCTTTACTCTTTAGGCTTCATCGGATGAGACACGTGGCGCCTGCTCGTGATTTCATAATCAACCCAAGCACCATTACGGGATGGTGGGGAACGGCTCAGATCAAATGGTAGTTGGTCAGCAATAGCTCAAATTTGATCCCCCGGATAAGACACATGGCGCCCACCCATGATTTCACGATCCTTCAATTCCCGATCATGGGATGGCAGGCCGTTGATATATGCAGGAAATAGATCAACGGCAGCACTAAATCAACCCTTGCAAAATAAAACATTCATTAAAAGGAGAAGTGGGCATTACTAGGCGGACGACAAATAAAAAATATATATTTATAGAAGAAAAATAAAATAAATTTACAATTTGTTTTATAATTTCGCACAACTTTAAATGTATGTTCACTCATTAAGTTGTATTTTTTTTTACAATCACATTTTATTTTAGATGTTTGTTTTATAAAAATATAAAAATGTATTAAAATATATTAGAAATATTTTTCTTTATATTATATAGCATTCATAACATTAAATTAACATAGAATAATTTGCAGTATCCTTAACCAATCAAGAGAAAAATTTAATCATTACTATGCAACATTATTCTCATCAAATAGCAAATAAACATTGAAAACAAATTTATCTTTTATATTATAACGTTCATAACTTAAATAACATACACAATATCAAGTTAATTATAAAAAACACATAAAATTATTTATAAGCAGCAAATTTTTAACAATTGAATAAAATATAATTTAATATAATTAAGAAAAATTAAATAAAATTATAGATAAATTTATGAAATATTGATTTTACTTATCAAGAAAAAATCAATGATAAATTTACTTATTATAGATAAATTTACTTACCAATCTATTTTAACCATCAAGAAAAATTAATTATTAGTGATTGCAACATTATTGGCACATCTTTTGAACTGACAAATAAACATTGAAAACACATTTATTGTTTATATTATAACATTCATAACTGAAACCTTTTTATACACAATGTCAAGTTAACTATAAATTGTATAGAGTTTAGAATTGCTATATCTCTCATATATCAACATAGGTAAATTTGAAAATATTTTAAATTATATAATTTCAAAAAAAAATTGAATGAATTTATAGAAGATTATTTTTATTAAAGTGATAGAATCTAATTCCAATACTAACATTAATTATAAGTCTAACCATAACCCCAACCCTAAAACTAACACTAATTAACTTCAAACCTAACTCTAATTTTGTATCCAACCCTAAACATAACTATGATTCTAAAACTAACATTAATCAAACCCTAATTGAACCATAACCCTAACCCTAATACTAATCCTTGCCCCAATTGAACCCTAACACTAACCCAAAGCTCTATCATAGAACCTTAATCTTTACCTCCAACCCCAACCCTAATCCTAATTGAATCCTATACCTAATTTTAATTAAATTCTAACCCTTTTGAACCTTAGACTTAATTGAACTCATGTTTAGAGCTAGGGTTCAATTAAGGTTAGGGTTGAATTATGGTTATGATTAGGGTCAAAATTCAAATAGGATTATGGTTGGAGTTTAATTAAGGTTGCTATTCACTTAGGGTTAAGGTTCAATTAGTATTCAATTTGGGTTAGGGATCAATTAGGAGTTATAATTCAATAAGGGTTTAATTAAGTTCAAGGTTAAGGTTAGTCTTAAATTAGGGCTAGGATTGGAGTTAGGGTTCAATTAAGGTAAGGGTTATTGTCTATTTTAGGGTTAGGGTTCAATTAGAGTTCTCTAGGGTTTTGATACAATTAGGGTTAGGTTTCAACAATACCTAGGGTTATGATTATAGTTCAATTAGTGTTAGAGTTAGGGTTATAATATGAGTTCAATCAAGTTAGGGTCAAGGTTTAATTAGTGTTAGAGTTAGGGTTGCAATAATAAAATTTTCCATAATGATATGGAAAGGCATTCAATTGGATTCATATACAAATGCACAAATAAGAATTGGTAATTAAAGATTCTCCTAGGAGCTAAGTTATAACAACAAAATACAATCCTTAGCTTAATCATTTGTTCTTTGTTAGGGTTGGGATAAAAATTTACTTGAGGGGCCAATAGAGACTTAGGAAATAAAAACCTGAGAGGAAATAAAGTATTAAAATCAAAGTTGGGTTTTAATTTTAATCCAGTGACGTAAGCCTAAGCCATTAACTCCAGTGGTCATGTCCCCGACAGCTTAGTCAAAGCCTTTCATTAAATACTAACCGTGCAATGTGTAGGTTTTCCAGATTTGAAGATATGGGAAAAGATCTTGATCATACCCCGCCAACTTGCAGACCTAAGGTGTCACCCTATTATTTGGTACGAGGTCAGCAAAAGGCAGATGTGTTTCCTGTATGGAATGTGGGGCCCAATCTCCACTATTGAGCTCATAACTTGTGGTTTTAGATTGACAACCAAGATCAAAAGCTAATGTAAATCTTTGTTGTTCCCTACTAGCTCGCAAGAGGAAGAGGAAGGTTGGTGGAGCATTAATGAATTATTCCTTGCTTGTGTAGTCACGTTGATCTCAAGTTGTGTGAAGATGTTGTTGTTGGAAATCATGAAGGGTGATCTTTGGATTCTCATGCAGCTCTAGTTAAACGGTGATAGTACATACATCGCCAAATTGCCATGTTTGCACATGCATATTTACTAACCATTGATGAAGGGTTCCATTACCTCGCACAATAAATACAAGAGGAATTGACTGCTAATAGTGTCATTCTTGTAGTAGTTAGAGCTCTTTGTGGGCTAAGTCTAATCAAGTTTGAGTGATTGTCTAAGAAGAGAAAGTGTGTAAGTCAGTAAGGAGGTTTGTTGGTTTGAGCTCACAAAAGCTCGGTCCTGCTATTCAAGAAGGTGCTTTGGTTGACAAGCCCAGGCTTGTGCCCACTAGATGCAGTAGAAGGTTGCAATTCCAGGACATTGCTGCTCAACTGGTAGATGACAAAGGAAAGTAGTCAGTCATGTGTCATGGATGCCAATACTCACCCATTAACCTTACGAGCAACACTTTTGATGATGTAACCAAGACCGACTCAGACTACTGTTGGTATTTAAGTCACTTTGATCACGGTCTGCCCTCTGATGAGGAAATGATATATGTGGGCACATTGGCTATTAAAACTCCAAGCAGACGGACTAGAACCGTATTGGGCAAGGACAAGAAAGAAGAGGAGGCTGAGGGTCTACCGTATTGGGAAACAACTAGAAGTGGGCATGTATACTAGGGTCTGAGTGTTGGTAAGCGCAGGGTGGGGGGTAAATAAGAAGTTTTTGTGTGTGCCTTTGTGGAAATTTGGTTGCCTGGTTTTTTTGCATGGCCTAGCGACAAGGGGTTTTTGATGACAATTTGTGTTCCCTATTCTTTTAGGTTTCCCCAGTTCGTGCGCCACTATGTTTTGTAGATTCAACATGTGGGAAGTTTTGAAATGAAAGTCAAATGCAATGGAGATTTTTTTCAAATGAAAATTTGTGGTGAAATTACATTTGAGCCCGAAGCTTGTTGCTCCCTTGTCATATAAAAGGGAATTCAAGGCTCATTTGTAGGGAGAGAACTGATGAAAGATCTAGCTAGGTTTTGAGTTGAATATATGGGTAGAAATATATCATCCTCGATGAGGAAGTGATATTTGTGGTGCCATTAGTACATTAAAACCCCAAAGAGGACATAATAGAATAGATAATGTTTTTGAGTTTTGATGAATCTATGCAAATTATCTTAATTGTTTGCAAATATGACTTATAAAAGCATGAATAAATGTATAATTCATCTATTTTTCTCTCCTTATGTGGATTTGAGTGAATTTTGAATGAAATGTTAATGAAGTTGTCATTCTTCTTTTGAGAATTTGTTCAATTGTGTGTCTATTTTTTTGCTTTGTTTCAAGAAAATCAATTAAATGCTTAAATGGAGTCATAAGTTTACAATTATTTACAAAGGATTTGATAAGTAGTAATATATCAGAGAATTGAGCTCCATAATGCAGGTATTATATGAGTAGTCCATTCTATTAAATTCTTGGGTCATTTCTGCTAACGGTAAATGGGTAACTAAATATTTAATTGACGAAGAATAAAAGAATAATATGTAAATGGGTCACTCACTCACTCCCTCTATCTCTCTCCCCTTAACCCTAAACCCTTAACCCTTAAACTCTAAACCCTTAATATTAGGTGTGTATTAAAACATTATAAATGTATAAATTTTTGGAGTTCTATTAGGAATTGAATGATAAATGATGATGAATGGGAAAATCTAAGGCACTTTAATATTTTTTCAACTAAAAGTTAAAGAGTTGAGTGGGATGAGTGTTCACTAAAAAAGGGTTAGGTTAGGAATTCGATTAATGTTCAATTTGGGTTAGGATTGAGGATGAGGTGGGGAGTTTTAATTAAGAGTTATGAATTCAATAAGGATTGAAATAGAGGTCAAGGTTAAAAGATTAGGGTTGGGGTTAAGGTTCAATTGGATAAGAATTAGTGTTAGGGTTAGGATTAGAGTTTCGCTTCAGTTCAAAGTTAGGGTTACTGGTATAAGTAGGACTCTTGTTCAACCATGATTTGCCAAGGGTTATGAGATTAGAGTTATGAATCTACAATTAGGGACTGTTAATGAAATTTCACTTAGGGTTTCTTTCTTGGGAAGTTTGCTGAATGGTAAGTACATGTGTTTTATAAAATTAATATGTTAATAATTAATTTTAGATAATACCATGTGATTTTCATATGGTATTAAATTGTGGTCAAATTGATAATAGATTTCCTTCCTTCTTTTGCATTTATGTCTACATAATATATGTATGAATCTATTCATATTTTGAGCTTTTCTAAACTATACAACATGACATCCAACAAAAAAATTGGTATGCATTTTTTTTCCAAGCACAAATCCTTAAATTCTTAATGCATTTACTTGGTTTTAATTATTTATTGCAATAAATAAATACACACTAATATATATATTATGGATTTTAGGAAATATTAAAATATTTATATATATAGAAAAATTTAAATGCAAGGGATTCAAGTACATACCTTTGCTTTTGTTAATGTTTATGAAGATACAAATGTTGATGAAGTGCCAAATTTGATGACATGATGATATAAAAAACTGGAATATCTTTGCTCTATGTAGCACTTAAAATTTTCTACAAAACTATAACTAACTCTACATCAAATTTGTAGAGATATAGAGAGAGGGGAGAGAGAGAGATAGAGTAGAGAAAGACAAAATGAGAGGAGAGGGGAGAGATAGAAATAGGGGAGAAAGAGAGAAGGAGAGATAGATAAATGGGAAGAGAAAGACATAGATATAGAGATATATGGGAAGATAAAGGGACAAATAGGTTGAGATATGAAGATAGATAGGGGTATAGGGAGGGAGTAAGAGATCAAGGAGAGATGGGGAGAGATAGAGAGAGGGAGGAGAAAGGGAGAGAGATATGTAGAGGAGGAGATAGAAGATGGGAAGAGGAGATGTATGTGAGAAGGAAAGGAAAGAAGCTGAGAGGAGGCTAATTTTTTAGTTTAAATTCTACATAAAATATTCAATAAATAATAATATAAATATTATAAGAATTATATAATTTGTATTTTAAATTGCACACTATATTTTATTTTTTGAAAAATATGTAATTTTTTAACCATTTTCCTATATATTTAGTATTAATATTTTTACATCTTTTAACAATTCAATATATAATACAAATAAAATATAGTTAATAATCTAATTAACTAGCATACCTCTATTAATTAATAATATATGTAAAACACGCTGAGAGTTATCTTTATCAAGATGCCTATAGAATTAAAAGAATGCTTACATTTTCATGAATATGAATTTGGAAAGCAATCAATTTGATTTCATTATTATTTGTGTCATTGTTTATCTCAATTCCCATATATAAGGGTACACATTGAAATTTGAAATCATACCAACTTGTCTATAACAACAATCAACCAAGAACAATAAATTTAAAAGCAAAAATGTTCATCAATCATTAGATTTAGTATTGAGAGCATCAAAGAAGTATATCATGACAAAATGGCATTAACTAACTTAGATATATCTGTTCAAAAGGACCTTTTGTATAATGTGTGAAAACTTAACATCATCTTGTTTTTCATGCTTCAAAATGTTCAATTCTTTTGTTGTTACACCCTTAATTTCTTCTGCCACTTCTTCCAAGGATTTAACAATCCAAATGCTGGGCAGTATAGAGTGCTTCCACTTTGCATTAGGAAGTATATATTTATAATCACATGAGGAGAAAGTTTTATCACATCTTCCACAATACCACTGTTGTTTCATTAGTGGTTTTACCTTCTTTTTTAGAATTCTATCTCAATTTTCAGTATGTTGTAAAAGTTCTGTAATAATCAAAATTTGTCCTCTCCAATAAGGTTTACATGAGTTTGAGGAAAAGTCCTTGATCACAATATTTGTGAGATACTAAGGTTAAAGGAACAAAATAGGGGTTAGGGTTGGGGTTCAATTAGAGGCCAGGAACATAATTAGGGTTAGGGTTTAATTAGGGTTAGGGTTGAGGTTAGGGTTTGGGCTAAATCAGGGTTAAGGTTGAATTAGGATAAGTGTTCACTTAGGGTTATTGTTAGACTTAAGATTGGGCTTAAGATTTACTTATATAGTATTTTGGACAATAGAAACAATTTTGATTAGTTTGTATTTTATAAATTCATTATTGAATTTAAATCTTATAATTTATTCTCTAAATTCATTATAGAAACAATGTATGAGAATTTATTCTCTTGATTTTGAGGGTGAAAGTGTGGCTACATAGGGTTTCTATAGTACATAGTATTTGTAGGAGAATGGTATCTCTATTTTGAATTATTCTAAACCTTGTTCTATGTAGTAGTTTTTAAATTCATTTTGTTGTTATACTCTATAATTTATAGTTTATATATTGTACTTTCTCTATACATGATTTTTAGCAAGATTGGGGACAATCATAGTTAAAATGGCCAATCATGTGCCAAAAATGAAAAGAACCATTTGTTGTTACTCTAATATTTCAACCACATACTAAATTACCAAGTGCATTTTATAAATGTATCATGCAATGAGCACAATATTGGGAATCAATGTGAATGATTCTCATCAATAAATTAGACAAGCTTTGAGATTGAAGGACCCAAGCTCTTTGTAGGTTTTCAATGAAGATTTAATTAGCCACTAATAGGAACAATAAGAAAATAGATAAATGTGAAAATAAATCATAATCTCTAAGAGTGTTGTGCTAAGAATTACATACACATCTCATAAATTTCAATAGAGACATGACACATTTATAGAAATAAAGGAAAGAAATAGTTATTTAGATAGTTATTAATATACAAAAGATTAGGACCTACGTACTTCAAGAGAT